>PVHP010019269.1:0-32063 GCA_004024765.1 Zapus hudsonius
ACCCATCACCAACACCACACACACACACAACAGCAAACAGGCAGGAGAGCCAAAGAGAGTTTCTTCCCCTTTATATAGCCTTCGGGTGGGGTCTTACAACCCTTTCCCAGACCTAATGGCTTCCTGAGTCTCTGGAATTTCCTTCCTGCACTGCCCACACAGGAAAGGATGTTTACTTCTAGCTTCTTTGAGCTTCTTTTCATCCTGCCCCCTACTGAGAGGCTGCCTTCCTGTAAACATCCTTAGAGACCCACCCAAGAGTCACTAAAAAGGTCAAGTTGACAACAAAACCTAACCATCACAACACCCATTATTTTCTCCACAAGCCTGTTTCTTTACAGCTTCTTGGTAGTGTTAGGATTGAACCCGGGCCTCATGCATGCCAGGCAAGAACTCTACCCAAACACATGAAATTTATCTCATCGGCATTTTACCATTCTTGCCAGTTTTGAGCCCTGCTTCTGCCTGGGCTGGGCTGGTGTTGGGTAGGGTCAGCTCTCTGCACTTGGTGGCTTTATAAGAAAGTGTGTTCTGTGCCTGTGTGAGCTCAAGGACAAACCACCTTTCCAAAAACAGAGGAAAGTGCTGCTGCCTTGGAGAGAAGGGGAAGAAATTGGCACATTTCCACTCCAGCCTCCCTCAGCACCCTGACCTGTTAATGAAGTACCTTTGGTTTGGGTTTCATGCCAAGCAAGGTGGCACACACGTGTAGTCCCGATGCTTGGGAGGGTAAAGAGGAGGATCATGGATTCAGAGCCAGCCAGAGCTACATAACAAGTTCAAGAGCAGCCTGCCTAGGCCACTCCTGCTTTGAAGAGTGATACTTTATGCAGGGCTTTCATGGGGTCAGAGGGCACCATTGCCTTTTTAGTTCATATGCTGATTTGCTACACTAATCTTTTTCCTTTTTTTTTCTTTTGTATGTGTTGGGGGGGTTGTGCGATGAATATAACTATTTTGTCTGAGGTACAGTGAGCTACACCCTCCAACCCCATCTTTCAGATGTAACCCTTCCTATGTCATGGTTCTCTCATTTGCTTCTGGGGTCTCCAAGGACATCAGTATGACAAAGGCTTGTTGGACAGCCATTACTATAAATTGAACTTCCTTTCCAACATATTGACACATACAAGAATGAACTTAAATTCAAACTAGGCAGTTGGCCCAGCTGATAGAGAAGTGTGTACAAACAGGAGGGTCCGAGAGGGCCTGATGTACCCTGAGTTTGATTCCCAAGCACCCCACAGCTGGCCATGGTATACACGCCTACAACTCCAGTCCTGTGGTGAGCAAAGACCAGAGAATCACTGAGGCGCGTTGGTCAGCTCGTCTGACTGAAAAAGGCAATCCCAAATTCAATGAGAGAGACTCTGTCTCAAGTAAACAACAATCTTTCTTTTCTTTTTCTTTTTTTTTTTTTCTTTTTCTTTTTTTTTTTTTTTTTTTTTTTTTTTTTTTTTTTTTTTTTTTTTTTTTTTTTTTTTTTTTTTTTTTTTTTTTTTTTTTTTTTTTTTTTTTTTTTTTTTTTTTTTTTTTTTTTTTTTTTTTTTTTGGTTTTTTGAGGTGGGGTCTCAACCTGGAATTCACTCTGTAGTCTCATACTGGCCTCGAACTCATGGTGATCCTCCTACCTCTGCCTCCCAAGTGCTGGGATTAAAGGCGTGTGCCATGCCCTGCTTAAGTCTTTGCTTTTTTAAAAAAATATTATTAATAGATACATTACATGAGCAAATCTTGTGAGGATACCCCTATTCCCCTCCTCTCTGTCCTCAACCCACTAGGGACCCTTTTCGGTGCTCATACCGGATCTGTCCTTGGGGTAGGGGGCTATGAATTGCACAAGAGGTAGCCAGTCCCGTCCCGTCCCCCCCTTGTGTGTTGTTGCTGATGAGGGGTTAAGTCTTTACATCTTACGTGAGCTGCCATTCATTTCAGGGCTTAGTGGGGGAAGAGTGGACAGTGGTGGGAGTGACGGGAATGTCCACCTAAGACACCAGCTGGGAGAAAAGGCCAGATCAGCCACTGTCCAATCAGCTCTTCCCACTGACCTAATGTGCTTTTTCCTCCTGTAGGGGGTGACAGGTGCTTTGACAGTTTTGATGAAAGATGCCATCAAACCAAATCTGATGCAGACCCTGGAAGTAAGTGCTTTTCTTTTTATAACAATTGTGTGTGACATTGCATTTGCCTTAATTAGATTGGTCATAGAGAAATATGAACATTTCCAGCCAATATAAGGACAGCAAAATATGGGAATAGCTTGGTCATCTGAAAAAAAAAAATAAGTTAAAGTGAATTTATAGATTCTTGGGTAGTTGGTTTAGTTGACTAGAACAGAAACTCAGAAAGGCGATATCTGTCTAATATTTCAGTAGATTGTACAGCCACCTTTATACAGTGTTTTCTATTTTGCCTTTTTAAAATATAATCTATCATGAGCCGGGCTTGATAGCACATGTCTTAATCCCAGCACTTGGAAGGCAGAGGTGGGAGGATCACCGTGAGTTCAAGGCCACCCTGAGACTACATAGTGAATTCCAGGTCAGCCTGGGCTAGAGTGAGACCCTACCTCGAAAAACAAGTCATGTTCGTTACATTTGGAATTTTGTTTTTCCCAAGTAAAATACGGTAAGTGCTAAAAATCGTTTTTAGGAAAGTATGCTATGATTTTATGAATACGCTGTTTCATTCTCTTGTGTACAAACATTGAAGTTTTTGCCTTGGTTTCTTTAAATTGGAAATTTCTCATCAACATGTATATGTTTTAATCTGGTTTTCTAGTCACTAGTCATACTTATTTGATTGAGTAACTGTCTTATTCCCTCCTCTTAAGCTAATGAGATTTTAGAAGTGTCCTGGTTGGGTTAAGCAGTGACCAGAGTAAGTAGTAGTGGTGGTGGTGAGAGCTATTGAGAATCCCATCAAGTTGACAAGATTAACCATCAAATCCTGTCACTAGTGGTACTGGGAGACTGCGATCTAAAACCTGAAAATCTAAAAATTTAAGATAGGATCTTATGAAGCCCATCCTGGCCTCAAACTTGCTATGTATCTGAGGATGTCCTTGACTTTCTGATCCTCCTGGCTGTACCCCCCAAGTGCTGGGTTTACAAGTGGTGCTGGGATCCGACCCAGAGCGTTGTATTTGCTCTACCAGCTGAGCTATATCCCCAGTTGCATCTCTTTGAAAACCCTTGACTGATGGTTCCATAGAAGACCACTCTGCCTCACTGCAGGCGGTATGGAGACCACCAGTTCTTAATCCTGGATGCTCTTTAGAAGCTTCCAGAAGATTTCGTGATATTGATTGATGTCAGGCTCACCCCAGACCAAGGGAAACATCTAAAGGTGGGGAAATTGCCTAGGAATCTGAGGCAAAAATTGCATAAAGCCAGCAACATTTAGAGAGAGAGAGAGAGAGAGAGAGAGAGAGAGAGAGAGAGAGAGAGAGAGAGAAGCAGGAAAGAAATAACTCAAAAGGGGGTGAGCCACACACAGTGTTAATGAGTCACCAACAGGCTAAAACACACTGTCCAGTGCTGTGACCATTCGTTGAAAGTTAAAAGTGCAGTTCTTTTTTTATTTATTTATTCATTTTCAAGGAGAGAGAGAGAGAGAGAGAGAGAGAGAGAGAGAGAGCACACCAGGGCCACCACCTTGTGGGTCTGGCTTATGTGGTTACTGGGTAATTGAATTTAGGCACTGGAGGCAAGTACCTTATCCGCTGAGCCATCTCTCCAGCCCTTGGTTCTTCATTTGTTTCTAGCTTTGCATTTATGCTTTTTTTTTGCCACACTTTCAGAGCTCGGCAACCACAACCACATAGGGATGATGACCATAATACTGAACAGTATAGAGAGTGTTTCCAACATTGCAGAGAGCTCTTTTGACAATGTTCTGTTGGAGCTCTGGTAAGCAGCTGACTAATGGAAGTATTAATCTTAGGAAGTTTCTGGAAAGTCCATTATGGAGACTATCCATCATGAGAAGCCAAGATAGTTCCCAAGCAGTCCGCATATCAAGTAAAATATTGAGCTCAAGATAAATATTTTTATACCTTTGAATTCGTCATAGATATTTTTAGACAATGTATTTAACTCAAAGTACCGTATTTTATAGGGACATCCATCACGGAATGTGTGCATATGAGTTTGAATGTCTAATGATGTTTTAATCATTTTTCCACTCAAACTCTGTACTGGGAGTCTCAGAACCATGGCTCTAATCTTGATTTAGTTATTTATCTGCTGTGTGGCCCTGGAGAATTCCCTGATCTCCCTGGGTTTGGGGTTTTTTTTTTCATGTCTAGAAAAGGTTATCCTCTCTTTGCTTTCACATTATCTGGTTCTGTCTAGTTTCCAGATAAAACTACATTTATACTAAGTTATAAAATATGCAATAGGAAGGAGATAAATAGAGGCTTGGGGTACATAGAATGGAGACAAGTTGGCCAAATAGTACAAATGCTAGTGAGACAGAAAATAGAAATTTATAAGACTTGTTGCCCATAATTAACACAAGCGTATTGTAGAGCTAGAGAAATAGATGTCAGTATATTGCTTGGCTCCAAGAACTCTCGTAAAAATGCTGGTCGTGGTGGCACATGCTTATAATTAATTCCAGCTCTGGGGAAGTGGAGACAGGAGGATCCTTGGGGCTTCCTGGCTAGCCAGTCTAACCCTATTGGTGGGCTTCAGGCCAATGAAAGACTCTTATCTCTAGGAAAGGTAGACAGAGGCTGAGAAAGATGGCTCAGCGGATAAAGCGTTGGCCATCCAAGTACTCACAGTACCTGAAGACATATCCTCCAGACCGCACATAAAGGCTAGAAGCTGTCAGGCTGGAGAGATGGCTCAGCAGTTAAGGCACTTGCCTCCAGTGCCTAAGGCTCCTGGTTCAATTCCCCAGGACCTACATAAGCCAGACCCACAAGGTGGTGGCCCTGGTGCTCTCTCTCTATCTCTTTTTTTTCTCTCTCTCTCTCTCTCTCTCTGTATCTCTCTGCTTGAAAATGAATAAATAAAATATTTTTTTAAAAAGCTAGAAGGTGTCACAACCTTTTATAATCCCAGCACTACAAAATGGGAGACAGAGAAAAGAGAATTTCCCAGCAGCTAGCCTGGAAGATGGGAGAGAGAGAGAGAGAGAGAGAGAGAGAGAGAGAGAGAGAGAGAGAGAGAGAGAGAGAGAGAGAGATTGCCTCAAATGAGGTGGAAAGACAAGACCAGTGCCTAAAAGTTGTCCTTTAACGAACACACAATCTGATACACACACATTCATAAAGCGAGACCCAAAGTTACCTCTGGGCTCTTCTCATAGACACACACGTTAAAGCTAATAGTATGTATTTTTAAATGACTGAAAGAATATATTTTTTTTTTTCGGTTTTTTGAGGTAGGGTCTCACTCTAGCACAGGCTGCCCTGGAATTCACTATGTAGTCTCAGGGTGGCCTTGAACACATGGTGATCCTCCTACCTCTGCCTCCCGAGTGCTGGGATTAAAGGCGTGCATCACCACGCCCAGCTAAGAATAGTTTTTTAAATGTTCTCACTACAAAAAAAAAAAAAAGGCATAGGAGGTGATTGATGTGTTATGTAGCTTGACAGAGTTGATTAGATTTCCATTACTATAACGATGACATGAGATAACCAACTTCCAGAGAGAAAGGATTTATTTTGGCTCACAGTTTTGGGGTGTTCAGCCCACGTTAGTTTTGTTTTGTTCTGGTCTGTGGTGACAGCATGTTTAGCTAGGAAGTCATGAGGAGTAAAGGAAACCAGGGTCCTACAGTCCCCTTCAAGGAGACAGCCCCCCACCCCCTGTGACCTTAAACTTCCTATAAGGCACCATCCCCCCCAGGTTTCACCACCTTCAATGGTGCCAACCTGGAGACCAAGCTTTTACCACGATGACATCCCATACCCTAAGTATAGCATAATCCTTCCGTGATTACATACTTATATAAATAATATCACATTATCCACCATAAAATAAATATGCCAAGTAAAGATTTGAATTACAAGCCAGGCGTGGTGGCGCACGCCTTTAATCCCAGCACTCGGGAGGCAGAGGTAGGAGGATCACCGTGAATTCAAGGCCACCCTGAGACTACATAGTGAATTCCAGGTAAGCCTGGACTAGAGCGAGACCCTACCTCAAAAAAAACAAAAAAAAAAAAAGATTTAAATTACAAAATGCTTTCACTGCAATGGGGTGATGGGTCAGTGGATAAGGCACCTGCCATGGTAAGCATGAATACCTGAGTTCAGTTCCTCAGCACCCACATCAAATTTGTAAGCTGTAGCAGGCATCTGTAATCCCAGTGCACCTACATCAGGGTGCAGAGGAGCAGAGACAGAAGAATCTACCAGATGTTCAGATAGCCTGGTGAGAAAACAGTAAAAAAGAGACCCCGCCTCAAATGTGGTGAAAGATGCCCTTGGACTGACGTCCAGTAGTCGTCCTTTGACCTCCATGTGCACAATATGGCACACATACACACACACACACATCATATACACACACCCCAAAATAATACCTTTGCTAATGGTTTTGTCATATAGCCTAAATAATAAGAAAGACTCTAAAAAAAATAATTTTTTTTTCCTTTCTAAAAAGTTGCTCAACCAGCATTTTGGAGCCACTATTCCCTGAATCATGATGGCTTACTGATCAGCTCCCACCCCGTCACCAGCATGCCTCTGACAGATGGCTGCAGTGAGGGTTGTGGTCTACAGAGAAAGAAAGCAGCTTGCATCCAGGGATGGAGCCTGTGACCTTGACCTCATTAAGCTTACCACAGTGGTGGCTTGCTCACAGCAGCAGGGATAGAGGGAAGGAGATGGAGACCAGAATTTTTTTAAAAACATCTTCCTCGGAGCCCTGGAAGGGTTTAGGTAGAGGTGGGTAACTGTAGATGAGCAGGAAGGTCACTGCAGATACTGGACACGCACACATGTCAACAAACATGTCTACTGACTTTTATCATCCTCAGTATGTCCCCACACACACTGTGTCACTGTGGCCTTCTCGGGGAACTGTACCATTCTCCCTCCTGGGTATCTGGGAGGAAAAATAAATAGAGAACGCATGTGGTGGCTTTGAGAAACGCTCTTTCTATCCTCAGAGAGGGTTTTTCTTTCACTCACTTTCTTCCCGCTTTTGTTCAACAATCTCATCTCTGAACCATGTTCTGTTAACAGCCCACCGGGGTTCATGGTTCATGGGAACTCTCCGTGATTCCCAACCGCCCCCCTGTCCCCCCTGGGTCAGCGGAGGGCAGCTTGTATTTTCACAGGTGGAGACAAGCCTTCGCTTGCAGAGCCGGATGGGCCTGGCTGGACTTGTGATGATGAAACCTGAACGGTTCAGTGCGAGAGGGTAGATTCTTTACAGACGGAGCTAAAGTCTGTTGTCACCGAAGGAAAAAGGACAGGGTGGAAGGGGCATTAAAATGAGTCTTTTTTTTTTTTTTTTTTTTTTTTGGTTTTTCAAGGTAGGGTCTCGCTGTAGCCCAGGCTGACCTGGAATTCACTATGTAGTCTCGGGGTAGCCTTGAACTCATGGCCATCCTCCTACCTCTGCCTCCCGAGTGCTGGGATTAAAGACGTGCGCCACCATGCCCGGTAAAATGAGTCTGTTAAAAAAGATGCATTTGTCAATTCAGTGTAGAATTTGAAAGTTTAACATTTTGATGATCCATTTATAATGGCTTCTTATATTGTACACTTGCTAAGAATTTTGTTTCAGAAAATCATAAATTTGGGGCTGGAGAGATGGCTCAGATGTTCAGGCACTTCCCCACAAAACCTAATGACCCGAGTTTGATTCCCCAGTACCCACATAAAGCCAGATGCACAAAGTGGTACATGTATCTGGAGTTCCTTTGCAGTGGTTGGAGGCCCTGGCATGCCCATCCTCTCTCTGTCTTTCTGTCAGTCTTTCTGTGCTTGCAAATAAACGAATAAATTTTTTAAAAAAATAGTAAATTTGGGCTGGAGAGATGGCTTAGCAGTTAAGGCGTTTGCCTGCAAAGCAGAAGGATCTGAGTTCAATTTCCCCAGTACCCACGTAAAGCCAAACGCACAAGGTGGCTCATGTGTCTGGAGTTCGTTTGCAGTGGCTGGAGGCCCTGGGGTGCCCATTCTCTCTCTCTCTCTCTCTCTCTCTCTCTCTCTCTCTCTCTCTCTCTCTCTCTCTGCTTGAAATGAATAAATGAAATATTTATATATATATATATATTAGCAAGATATAAGAGGAAAATGTATTATGCAGAGCCACGTGAGGCATGAGGCAAGAAATAGCAGCTTATGAAATGTATAATAGGAGATAACTATATTCTACTAACTTTTGTCTCTAGTTCAGCATCAAATGTAGAATAAATTCTTTACTGGAAGACTTGAGAGTTTGGTATTCT
This sequence comes from Zapus hudsonius, assembly GCA_004024765.1. Classification (NCBI taxonomy): domain Eukaryota; kingdom Metazoa; phylum Chordata; class Mammalia; order Rodentia; family Dipodidae; genus Zapus; species Zapus hudsonius. Next base: position 8,419 of record PVHP010019269.1, read on the forward strand.
GAGTGAATTAGGGTCTTGTTTGGAGGGGGTGCACATTGTTTTGCTTTGGTTTAGTTTCCGTATTTTGAGACAGGGCTGGTCTTGAACTCACTGTTCCACTAAAGTTGATCTTGAACTCCTGACCCTCTTGCCGTTGCCTACCAAGTGCTAGGATTACAAGCACGCACCATCACATCCGGCTCAATGTCTTTTTAGTTCTCTTTGAGAGACAGTGTGCATTGAATGTGCAGCGTAGAGACAGAGTGACTTGGGTAAGTCTTTAAAATACCCAAGAGTCTGTCCCAACTTGAGTGTCCAAGTTAACCTTGGCTTCCGTTCCTCCTTTGTCTTGGGGTTTGATCTGTTTTTGGGTTTTCACAGGGGACACCTGTATTTGTGCACGCGGGCCCCTTTGCCAACATCGCACATGGCAACTCGTCCGTCTTAGCTGATAAAATTGCCTTGAAGCTCGTGGGTGAAGAAGGATTTGTAGGTAAGTAATTTCTTTAAATTTGGTGATTATAGAATAGAAGTGAAATAAAAAACACAGTAACTGGGATAAAGTACTGATATGAAATAGATTCTTTTCACCTATTGTTCTTTGATGATTTTTGTACTGAAAAAGCCTTTAAGTCTGAGCTGCACTAGTCAAGTTGCATTGTGGTTGAACATGGGATTCTTCTGTCAATATATTTCAATTAACATTGAGCCTCAGTTTTCTATTCTTTAAAATGGTGCTAATGGTACTCTATTAAGCTTATATTATGAAAACTAAATGAGTTCAGTCATCCAGAAAACATTTATTCAAGATATAAAACATACTACTCAGAGCTGTTTTAACAAACAGACCTTGTGATTAGCAAAATAGACCTAATCCCTAGCCTCCTGGAGTGTGTGTAACTTAGAGGTGTTAGCTATTGTAGCAGTTACCTTCTTGTTGCTGGGACAAAACATCTGAGCAGAAGCAGCTTATGAAAGGAAAGGGTTTATTTTTGGCTTCCCGTTTCAAAGGGAAGTTTGATCATGGCAGGGAAAACATGACAGAGAAGACAACCAGGTCTCACATCTTGTCACGACAGCAGGGAAGAGGCAGCAAGAGGAAACTAGCCTGGAATCACATCTCCACAGCAGCAGGCAGGCTTGAAGCTGGGCTGTGTTACCCCAAAGCCCACCCCCAGCAACACACCTCCTCCTGAAGGCTCCCCAACTTTCCCAAATAGCCTTGCTGAGTGCCAAGCATTCAAATCACATGAGCCGATGGGGACATTTCATTCAAACCACCACAGCTATTGGTAATAATAGTAGTATAAATACACCGAAATCAATTTTCTCTTCCTGACATCCTGGTGTGTTTTTGTGACCTAACAGAAAGGATGTCCCCAACCAACAGACTTAGAAGTTGTGTTAGGTAGGATTGATACTGTTTGCTGTCAAAGGGCACCTACCACAGTTTACAAGTCCCAATCTTAGCCCATCATGGTAAGGCTGTGAGCAAACAAAAAATACACAAGGATTCATAGACAAGCACTGAAATTTTTTTTTAATTTATTGTCCAAAATGAGTTACAACATTTAGTGGGCAAACAATGAGTTGTTATCCCCAATTCCCAGCTGCCCTCCCCTCCCCCCTCCACTGGATAACCTCCTCCATGGGTCATCTGGATCAGTCCCCTTCATCCAATCAGCTGGATATCCTCCTCCATGGGTCATCTGGATCAGTCCTTGTGACAGGGGACCATGGATAGCCTAGTATTCAGCCAGGTTCTCCTGGCCCAAGTGTGTTGTTACTGAGGGGTGCCATGCCTCTGGATAATCTTTCCCACCACGGCTCTCACAATCTTTCCGCCCCCTCTTCCGCATGGTTCCCTGAGTCATGGTGAATGAGTATTAAGGCTGCTTTAAGGTTGTGAGCTTAGGGGTCTTTGTGTCGAAATTGTTGGTTTCTGTCTCACTGGCTTATCCTGTGTTGATTTAATGGCTGTGGCTGTGGGCCCCTTGTTCATCCCGTCATTCTCTGCGGGGTTCCATTTGGATCCTCCACGATATGACTGTGGTGGCTCCTCTCTTGCCAGGATCTCAGCTATCGGCCTACGGTCGGTTGGTAGGGTTAGATGGGCTACAGCTCTCTCACTGCATCTGCCTCTGGTCCTCAATGGAGGCTTCCACTGGTGAGAATCCTGTGCTGGGAGGTATCTGCAGCTCAAAGCATGACTGCAGCTTATGTCCACAACCTGGATCCCTGCTGAAAACCCTGACCCTTGTTTCCCAAGGGACATGGCGTGTCTGCTAGTCAGCCATCTAAAAGACAGTCTTAAGCACTGGAATTTGACATACAAAGGATTATGTTGTCAAAATTTCACATGCCAATAGGCAATCCCCATTATCCACACACATGCCTATCGTTATGTATAGAAATTACTTTATTTATACTGATTATCAGCCTGTGTGAAAATCAGAAATGCAGCATTTATTTATCTGAGAGAGAGAGGGTGGGTGCACCAGGGCCTCCAGCCCCTGCAAATGAACTCCAGACACATGTACCACCTTGTGCATCTGGCTTTACATGGAGACTGGTGAATTGAACTCAGGTCCTTCTGCTTTGCAGGCAACCACCTCAAACACTAAACCGTGTCTCCAACCCAGAAATGCAGTTTTTTTATTAGCACAAATTCTGCTGGACGGAAGAACCTAGCTGTGCACTTTCATACTGTGAAATCACAAAGTTCATTTGGGGTAATTGAGACGATTTTAAGAGTTCCTTATAGACAGGAAGTCAGCTAAAGTGAGGGTTTATGTGATCCCATTCCTCAAAGGTCTGTATAGTACAGCAGTCGTGTACTTAGCTGCCTCAGTCCACTACAGGAATGTCTACACGTGCTTTCTAAGTGGATGTGCTCTGTTGAGCAAGCATAATTGTAGAGCTAATGGACAAGGAGGCTGGGGAGGGGCAGCCATTGAAAAGGTGAGTGCTTAAGTGAAGTGATGGTTCCAGTGCGTCAACCCTGCAAATGAAAGCTTCTAGAATAAAGCAGTTTGCTTTATGCTGACAGAGCTCTCTGCCTCTATATCCATCCTTCCTTGGCCAAGCAAGCATTGATAGACTATATATCACCATGACAAATTATCACTTTTTTTGTTTTGTTTTGTTTTGTTTTTTGGTTTTTCGAGGTAGGGTCTCACTCTAGTCCAGGCTAACCTGGAATTCACTATGTAGTCTCAGGCTGGCCTTGAACTCAATATGATCCTTCTACCCCTGCCTCCCAAGTGCTAGGACTAAAGGTGTGCATCACCATGCCTGGCCCAAAACATCATCTTTAAAGATTCATGCTGATGATATATGCAAGTCATAGCAGTTCTCCTGTGACTTGGTCAAACCATCCATCTCTGGGCTTGTCCCTTGTAGATATTCTCATCTGAGAAAAAGAAGTTGGCCAGATGAGGACCTGGGTGTGCATGGGTGGCAGGAACCCAGGGTTAGAAACTGAGTTTGGAGGCCTTATTGGTCACTCCCTGAAGCAAGTACTTTCCTGGGGCCCAGTGTCCTCCTTGGATAACAGAACCCGTGTTCCAGTCTTCCAATAAGGCTTAGCTGATGAAAGAGTGCTATCAGTTCTTTCTGATCCCTTCTGAATTGAGAGGCTGTACAGAGGGGTCATTCAATGCCCTTGGACTTGTCTGGATTCAGAGCACCTTTTAGGTCACTCTGTGTCTCAGTTTCTTTATTGCTAAAATAGAACTTTTTTTTTTTATGTGTATGTGTTTGGTCTGTTTGTATGTATACACAGGGTCTTATATGTATGGGTGCACACATGTGTGTGCATGCATGTGTATATGCAGGGTCTCATATGTATGTGTGCACATGTGTGTGCGTGCATGTGGAACCCATAGTTCAATGCAATTGTCTTCTCTGTCACTCTCTAGTGTGTGTGTGTGTGTGTGTGAGAGTTCAGGCTTACCTGTGTCACCGAGCATGAACGGAGGTCAGAAGACAGCCTTGGAGTGTTGGTCCTCAACTTTCACCTTGTTTGAGACAGTCTCCTGTTGTTTACCCTGCACACACCAGGCCGGCTGGCCCATGAGCTTATGGTGGTTCTCCTGTCTCCACCTCCCATTCTGACATAGGCAAGGAACGATTACAGATCCTCGTGCTACATGTCTGTTTTTCTGTGGGCTCTGCGGATATGAGCTAGGTCATCAGGCTTATGCAGCAAATGCTTGAAGCGCCTCTGAGCCATCTCCCAAGCCCCTCCACTTTCTTTTTGGAGACAAGATCTCACCGATTCAGCTAGAATAGCCTGCCCTACGGATCCTCACATAAAGGAGGGACTCATTTTGTCTACTCGAAATTCCAGGATAATGGCACCAACAATCCATTTAGCTTTAAAACAGAGTGGCAATTATCTAATTAACTGCATGAATTTGTCAGACTAAAGCAAAGTGCTTCATGGGAATTTGGAGGAAAGTATTGTGGTCACTGTAATGGCACTTCTCATGAGTCACAGGTCCCCAAGGGGCTACTCCATTCACCGCTGTAAAAGCAAACCTTTCCAATGACAGAAAGAAAGGAGAGGAAGGGAAAAAAGAAAAGTAATATTAAGATCACATTTTTAACTATGTTCGTCTTGTTTATTAATAAAACTTTTTGAAGTTAAGCCAGTGGTGGTAGCCCACACCTTCAATCCTAGCACTTGGGAGGCTGAGGTAGGAGGAGCATCATGAGCCTGAGGTCTGCCTGAGTTTGAGACCCTGTGTTGCAGTCAGCTTTCTAGTATCTAATATCTGTCCATTGTTAGAGCCAGGGGTCCTTATAGCCAGATGTCACAGCCACCAGGGATCTATAGAAAGGTCTACTGGCCTCTCCAATAATTAAATACAGGCTTATACATACAGGTATATAAAACTTTATTATTTTTTATATTTTTTTATTTGCAAGCAGAGAGAGGGAATGGGTACACCAGGGCCTCTTGCCACCGCAAATGAACTCCAGTTCCAGTTGCATGTGCCACTTTGTGTATCTGGCTTTACATGGTGTTGCTGTCAGCTTTGTAGTTGCTGCGCAGAAAGAACCCAAACAAAAATGGCTTGTGGAGGAATGGGTTTATTAGGCTTACAGACTTGAGGGGAGACTCTGTCCTGACAGGGAAAACGACGGCATGAGCAGAGGGGTGGACATCACCTCCGGCACAGCACTGCAAACAGCGGCAGGAAGGTGTGCCAAACACTGGCAAGGGGGAGCTGGCTTATAACCCCATAAGCCCACCCCCAACAACACAGCTCCAACGAGGTTGTAAAATCCAAACTGCATTAGCTGATGATCCAGAACACATTCATTGTTTGTGGGGGACACCTGGATCAAACCATGGCACATGGGTACTGGGGGGTTGAGCACAGACCCTGGGCTTTACAAGCAAGTACCTAAAGGCAGAGCCATCTCTCCAGCGCAACTTTTTTTTCAATGGAAGAAAGGCAACAACTCAGGAAGAATCCCCGTAACTGTCATCTCTGCTAACAGACGGCGTTCCCCCTCATTCTCCACCCCACAAACTGATCAGTGCTTTGGTGACCTTGGCTGTTCCCTCCTCGTTTGATACCCATCACTGTCTTCCACCTGACTGACTGCAGCCCCTCACAGGCTGCGTGCGGGCTCCAGGTGCAGCCTGGGTGTGTGAGCCCAGAGCAGTTCCAAGACACACCGAGGGGCTGCAGAGGAGCCTGGACCTGAGAGCCATCCTGAGCACCAGGCCTGTGCTAAGGTTCTCACCTATAGTCACCTCCCATCATACAAATATGCACCGGAAGCTTAGCGTGGTAATGACACTCGTCCACCATCACCCAGTCAGCAGCAAAGGATGTGATGTCAGACTCTGTTCAAAGCCCATGCATGGATCCATCAATTCTTTGGCTTCTAGTATTTTCTCCTCTCTCTTTTCCTGGTTCGTAGCCATTCTCATTTAAAAAATTAGCCAGGGCATGGTGGTACATGCCTTTAATCCCAAGCACTTGGGAGGCGATGGTGGGATGATTGTGAGTTTGAAGCCAGCCTGAGATTATATAGTGAATTCCAGGTCAGCCTGGGCTAGAACCAGACTCTACGTCTGTTGGGGGACGGGGGATAATAATAACAATAATTAGTCTCAGGTGACCTATCTAAAGCTGGGAGCCACCTTTATAAAGAGCACCACCTGGTGTGGTGGGTCATGCCTGTAATCCCAGCACTTGGGAGGCTGAAGGCTAGCCTGTGCTAGAAACTGAGACCCTGTCTGAAGAAAATCAGCCCCCTCTCAAACAAATTAATGAATAAGGCAATGTCATTATGATATAATTAAGCTGTACTAGTATATCATCGCATGTGCCTACAGTAGAGAGGTATTTTTGGTTTTGTTCTTTTCCCTGTTTTTTTTTTAAATTTTATTGGGAATTTTAATATATGGAGCTATTGCAGAATGGCTTACTCTGTTTTCTATTGCTATAAAGTAATCCCCCAGACTGACTGCATCCTCGCTCAGGGTTAAGAGCCTACAACCCGGTGATGGGCAGAATGTGAGAAAGAGTTCTGCCTTCTTGCTTCCTCTTTTGTTTCTTTCTTGTACTTTTGGTTGGCTTGTTGATTCATGTGGGAGGATTGTATTTTATTTTTGTGTGTTTTTTGAGATGAAGTTTCACTATGTATCCATTGTTGGCTGTCTAGCCTTGAATTTACGGCAATCCTTATGTCACTGCCTCTGAGTCCTGGGATTACAGGTGTGAGTCTCCGTGTCCAGCTGATCACAGGGCCCCACCCTGATGCCCTCATCTAACCCTCTGAACACCATGGTCGTATTGTATCTTCCTCTCACACCTCACTGTGTCCTCACTTCCAACATAAGTTTGTCAAGGATAAACCATATTCCACCATAGCAGTAGCCTACCTTAAAACTGCTTTCTCCTCAATAGATCGCTTATTAAAGGCGACCTTGAGCCCCACTGTGGCTTCGGTCATTACTTCTGCCTTCATCCTCTGTCCTTATGGGACACATTCAGATCCTCCTGAACTTGAGGGGACTTTGGCAGTTAGCTACACCCGGCTCCTAGCTTTTCCCTCCTCCCATTTTTATGGCTATGAAATTTTAAATACTCCTTTCATTTTAGTAGAAGAAAATTAGACCAAACTCGACAATCCTATAATTTCATCCTCTAGAGAGAGAGAGAGAGAGAGAGAGAGAGAGAGAGAGAGAGAGAGAGAATTTGAATTGAAGTGCTCATCTAGGGTCTAAGCTCTAAGGTTCCTGGGCCTCACCCTGGTGTCATTGTATAAAAACGCTGGCCTCGGGCTGGAGAGATGGATGGCTGGGTGGTTTGAGTAAGCAATAAGACACCCTGTCGTATAGAAGACGGGCACAAAAATCCCCAAGTTGTCCTTGCAGAGCCTGATGACCCAGATTCAATTCCCCAGTACCCATGTAACCCAGATGCACAAAGTGGTGCATGTGTCTGGAGTTCCTTGTAGTGGCTGAAGGCCCTGGTGCACTCTCTCTCTCTCTCTCTCTCTCTCTCTCTCTCTCTCTCTCTCTCTCTCTCTCTCTCTCTCTCTTCATAATTAAGTCAAGGATAAATGCTGAATGATTGATTGGAGACCTGGCTGGAGGTCTTGGGAGTGACCCAGGCAGCTGCTAATCCACCCTGTATTCAGAACCTTCTAACTGCTGGAAAGTTCTTTCATGTTTTTTGCTGCATGTCTGATTTCTCTGCTATTGCTTGGAGCCAAATCTCGTTCCTCCCAGCTTCTCTGGACTGGCCTCTCTCCCACCTCACACACTTCTGTGTTGATTAGACCTCTTCTAACAGCTGGTCCTCAGCCAATAATAATAATAATATAGTAAGATTGAGGGCTGGGATATGGCTCGGTGCTAGAGTTCCTGCCTCCCAAACTCAAGATTCTAGATTCTGTCTGAACCACTGCAGAATGAGTGATTAAATTAACAGATCTCATGTTCCCACACTCATCTTCATCACCATCTTAATGCATTGCTGATATATGTGCTTTAGGGTCTATTTTGTTTTAAGAAGTAAGAATTCAACGTGCTTGTTTCCAGGAGAACCTATCCATGCTGCCTGCCAGGAGGCAGGGCCCTGGGAATGGGTTAATTCCATCTCTTTGAAGTGAGGGCCTACGCTGCAGGGACTGGATTAGTCACCCCAAGATCACCCTTCTTTTGTGTGCACCTGCTTGGCCTTCCGCTTTCCACCCTGAGAGTCTCACAGGAAGTGGAGCAGATGCTGCCCTTTAGCTTCTAGAACTGGGAGCCAAAATAAGCCTCGTTTCTCTTTTTGTTTTGTTTTGCTTGTTGCGTGTGGGTGTGGTGTGCACGTGTCTGTGTGTTCGTACCGGTGAGGGTGCAGGTGCGTGCAGAGGCCACAGGTTAATGTCAGATGTCTTTCCTGATCGCTCTCCACTTCTTTTCTGTATAAATCACCCATCTCATGTACTCTGTTATAGCAACAGGAAATGAAGTGAGACACCTTCCCTGGTTCCATTCTTTTTTGCTTCCCGAGAGGGATCCACTATGCTGATGTGAGGTGTTATCATTTCGGAGTATGTAGCTACACTTTCAACCTAAAAGTCCAAAACAGAAGTTCCCAAACCGCCTCGGTTCATGATAATCTGAGGGCTCAGGAGATTTTATTTTTTCATAGAATCTTAGTCCAAAAGAAATACCTAATACCTGTATTTATTAAGTAGTTAAGTTCAAACATCTTAACAGGTATTTATGGCCTGACAGTTCAGTAGCTGCCCACAAGAATTGCTGATATATGGGCTTTAGGGTCTGATAATAAGCATCAGTTGAAAAATACTATCATATCATTCTTTTTATTTATTTATTTATTTATTTATTTATTTATTTATTTATTTATTTATTTGAGGTAGCGTCTCGCTCTAGTCCAGGCTGATCTGGAATTCACTGTGTAGTCTCACATTGGCCTTGAATTCACAGCAATCCTCCTACCTCTGCCTCCCAAGTGCTGGGATTAAAGGCGTGTGCCACCACGCCCGGCTACTATCATATCATTCTTAAATAACCATATCTCGTTAATGAGAAGCGGATCCTTGCCTGGCACTGGACAGCCTCAGAAACCTTGCAGCCAGTCCATACATCCACCTTCGTTTCCTACATAACACCAATTTTCTCTAGTTCTAATTGTTTTTAAACTGCAGCAACTGTTTACCTTGAACTTCATAAAATACATGATGCCGGAAGGAAACAGTGAGCAGCCTCAGCATAGAAGTCACGCAGACAGAGTCCAACAGATATTACGTGTTGTCATTTGAAAATGCTGACAAACCCACTGTGCCTGGCTGTCCCAGGCCGTCCTGGGCAGCATAGCCAGACCCTGTCTCGGGGAGAGAGGATGGAGAGAAGGGGAAACCACCCTAAAGTGCCTCTGAGTTTTTGTTTTGTTTTTGTCTTTTATGTCTTCAACTTTTATATGTTAATAAATGTTATTTTCTGCATTGTTCTATAAGGTCAGCTAACTTTTTATATAAAAGGTCCCACAAATTAAAAACAAAGGAAAGAAATATCTTGGACTTTGTGGGTCATAAAATTTCTGTCACAAACAATTTAGAAAGTAACCATAGATAGAACGTAGATTCATAAGTGAACCCTTGTTTATGTATGTATGGGTATGGACCCACCATAGATCTTATTTATGGACACTGACATGTGCAGTTCATAGAATTTTCCTGCGTAATGAAACATCATTCTACTGAGTTTGGGCTCTTGACCTTCAGCGGTATGCCTTTACATCGAGCCCTGTGGCTGAGGGAAAGAAGCTTCCTCGTGCCTGCAGTGTGGTCTCCCTTTGTATGAAGAGAGCGTGCCTGTGTGCACGTCTTGACAAAGGATCTGTAGATTACATCTAGCGGCTGGGTGCTGTAATGAATAATGCTGTGTGAACATTCTTCTTAGACTTTGTGAGGTGGTTTTTCTTTTTTCTTTTCCCTTCCTTCCTTCCACAGATCTTGCTTTATAGCCCAGGCTGGCCTCGAATTTATGATCCTCCCGACCTGCCTCCCAAGGGCTTGGGGATTCCAGATGTGCATTGCCCCGCCCAGCTGCAGGAGCCTTCTTGCCTGTGTCCTGAGACCCATATGCCAAAGGTTTTCCAGGAGATGTACTTAAAAGTGAGATTTTGGGTGGTTAAAAGGTATGAACAGCCTCAGCCTAAGAAAGTTACTTTGTTCTCCAGTATTGCACCAATTTAAATTTCCATGGTCATTTATGACCTTTCTGAGTCCTGTACAATTTTCATAACATCCAATAACTTTGGCTTGTTTCCAGTTGCCACACTGTATCAAGCAGGGCAGGGATGGGTGACGGTTCTCACCTTATTTCCTGACACTCTTTTTTGTTTGTTTGTTTGTATTTAGAGGTAGGGTCTCACTCTAGCTCAGGTTGACCTGGAATTCACTATGTAGTCTCAGGGTGGTCTCGAACTCATGGCGATCCTCCTACCTCTGCCTCCCAAGTGCTGGGACTAAAGGTGTGCGTCACCACGGCTTGACACTCTTATACAAGAGAAAAATCAAAAGTGATTGGTCACGCCCTTCAGACATTTAATCAAATCAATCTCGGGCCAATCTTTCCTTGTTAAAGTCATGTTCTGATCATCATAGAAGTCCATCAGTCTTCCTGTGTGAAGTATGGCATCTCTAGTCTAGCCAAACGTAAATAATGCATGTTCTCTTTAAATATTTCTACATGCCTCCTGTAGAAGTGTTTCCTTTATTTTTTAAAATTAATTGTTATTCCATTTACTTTTATATATTTATTTATTTACTCCCCAAGGTCTCTTTCCACTGCAAACAAATGCCTGTCTGGCTGTATTTGGACTAGGGAATTGAACCCTGTACCTTCTCTCCAGCCCAAGTTTCTTTTTAAAGTTAGGAGTAGGTCTGGAGAGATGGCTCAGACGGTGAAGTGCTTGCCACTCAAGCATGAGGACCTCAGTTCGGATCCCCAGCACCCACTTAAAAGTGGGGAAGTGAGGAGCTGGAGAGATGGCTCAGTGGTTAAGGCACTTGCCTCCAGTGCCTAAGGCCCTGGGTTCAATTCCCCAGGACCCACATAAGCCAGACCCACAAGGTGGTGACCCTGGTGTTCTCTCTCTCTCTCTCTCTTTCTCTCTCTCTGCTTGAAAATGAATAAATAATATATAAAATAAAATATTTTTTTAAAAAATGGGAAAGTGAGACAGCAGGATCCTAGGCCTTGCTGGCTCATATAGCCAAATCAGTGGGCTCCAACCTCGGTGCAAGACCTTATCTCAAAAACATGAGGTGGGGAGCAACTGCACACATGTGCCTCCACGTGCATACACATGGGAGAGAAAAGAAAAAATGCACACATGCACACAGCATACCATATACATGCAGAAAATTCTATGGCAGTCGTCTTGAGCTGAATGACTTCATTAAAAGGTGTTCTGAGTGGCCAGATGCTTCTGCTTGCTCAAGTATGAGAGACGAGGACAGCCACAAATGTAAGAGTAGGTATGGGCCGGGTGTGGTGGTGCACGCCTTTACTCCCAGCACTCGGGAGGCAGAGGTAGGAGGATTGCCATGAGTTTGAGGCCAGCCTGAGACTACAGAGTGAATTCCAGGTCAGCCTGGACTAGAGCGAGACCCTACCTCGAAAAACCAAAAAAAAAAAAAAAAAAAGAGTAGGTATGTTGCTGGCAACTCTGATGTCACAAGTGGTTATTGGCATGGGTACAGGAATAAGTTGGTAAAGTTCCAAAGAACACAAAGAACAGCCCTCCCTGATGCTCATCCTTGGTCTGTAAGGACACAGTCCGGGCTGATCGCTCTGCTCTGGCTTTCTATATAGAACACATTGGCAGGAGGGCTCTGGGCTGGTGCCCTCATAGGCAGAGACACCGTGTGAGGTGTGGGCTGAAGCTTCTGGAGACTGTCCCACACTGCAAGTGTGCAAAGCTCTTTCCATCCAAGAGATCACATGTTATACACCAGGCATGGCACCTCTGGTACCCCGGTCCTCTCATCTATAAAGCTACAGGACATCATCTGAGCGCACGAGCGCACACACACACACACACACACACACACACACACACACACAGAGTCGTGTGGAGAGCAGAATTGATGCTTTTCTGTCCACTGGACTGGTGTGGACAGAGCTTTGGTGAGAGGAACAAGTGTTTACTTTCCATCCTCTTGCTTAAACCTTTTTTTTTTTTTTTTTTTTGGTTTTTCGAGGTAGGGTCTCACCCTAGCCCAGGCTGACCTGGAATTCACTATGGAGCCTCAGGGTGGCCTTGAACTCACGGTGATCCTCCTACCTCTGCTTCCCAAGTGCTGGGATTAAAGGCGTGCGCCACCACGCCCAGCCCTGCTTAAACCTTTTGAGTTTCAACTCCTTCATTTGTTAGGAAAAAACCCTCTGAAGAAGTAGTGTCATCTTCCAGGTTAGGAAACTGGACATCAGAGAGTGAGTGAGTGAGTTTGCACCAAGGTGACCAGCTAAGACTGGAGGAGCAGAGACTAGAATCCAACCTTCAGCCAGAAAGTCTGCTTTTATTTCCTGTAAATGCTTACTTTCAGGCTGGAGAGATGGCTTTGCAAAGCCTGCCAGGGTTTGATTCCCCAGTATCCACATAAAGCCAGATGCACAAAGTGGCACATGCGTCTAGAATTTATTTGCAGCAGCAAGAGGCTCTGACCTGCTCGTGCTCTCTCTCTCTCTCTCTCTCTCAAATAAATAAATAATTTTTTTAAAATTCTCTACTTCCGTTCACTACTATCATCACCAAACCCTGTGCATTGATTGCATAGAACAGGACAAAATAAAACGGATAGTACCTTCAGTTAACTGAAGGTCTTCTCTATTTTTGTGTCTGAATTGCCATTGAGGGTTTTTTTTTAATGGTCAACATAAACACATTGTCCATATGGCTTGTTGAATTAAATAAATTAAAGAGTAATTAAATTAAGCTGCATGCAGTGGCACATTTCCGAAGTCTCAGCTACTCAGGAGGCTGAGGCAGGAGGATTTTTCAGGAATTCAAGGCCAGCCTATGCAACAGAGTGATTTTTCCCTCTCCCCTTATATGACTTCATCTAAAAAAGGGCGGGGCTGAGGAGAGGGCTCCCAGGATAAAGTGCTTGCTAATCCAACATGACCCTGGCACCCATGGAAATGCCACATGGGCATGACAGCCTGCCCGTCTCAGTACTTAGGAGATGGACTGAAGGGATCCCTGAAGCAAGCTGGCCGGACTAGCCAAAATGGTGCACTGAGTTCAAGTGAGAGACCCTGTATGGTAGTTTGAATGTATGTCCCCCAATAGACTCGTGTTTCATTAAAACTTGGATTTCCAGCTGACTTGTTGGAGGAGATGTCACTGGGGGCCAATCCTGGGGTTCAGCCCTAAGGAGAGTTTGGGGGTGGATCTGATATTCAGGCTAAAGGTGTGCAGAGAGGTCTGAGCTCTGCCTGGGTCCCTGCTGGTTTGCTGCTGGTTTTGTGCTTGCCTGTGGTGCTGGGTGCTGGTTTCTCTCTCTGCTTGGATCTGTGAAAGGGAGTCTGCTTTTTCCAGCATTGGTGGGACTTCCCCCGGATCTGTAAGCTTTAAATCATCTCTTCCTGCCATAAACTCTGTGTTTATGATGTTCATCCCAGCAACCAACGTGGAGCTGACTACAGCACCCACCCAGCTTCAGTAAAGTTAGTGGAGAACAATTATGTACACCATAGACACAATACAGGCACGCACATATGCCTACACCACACTTAATACACCCCAACACACACACACACACACACACACACACACCAAAGAAAAAAGAAAAAAGTTAAATTTGAAAAAGGAGAATGTTTTGAAGGCATTTTGAACTTTTAAGAATGCCTAACCTGACCTTGACTTGTTCCTTTGTGTCCTGTAAAATGCAAATTTATTTTCAACGAGATATTCAGCCCATCCCTGTCTATGATTTATGCATATATTCTAAGCAGTGCTTAGAATGTAGCTCTGCTTATCATCATAAATGTCAGGTTCAAGTACGAGTCTTGTCAAAACATTGTCATGCCGAAATTAGCGTTGCGAGAGTTAGCATCAAATGGTTAAGACGTGACGCAGAGGTTGAAGTTGAGCTCTGAAATCCGCCAATACATAGGCTATTTAGGGAATTCTGTGACACCCATTGCACAATGAGCTTTAAGATTGCACTGTGTGACTATTATTGTACCTCATATGGGCCAAGAACATTCAGCCTAAGCATACTGGAAAAGAACCAATTGTCTTTTCTTTTTTAAGCTCTTCTTTCAAAAATCAAGGTTTTAGCTGAGCATGGTGGCACACGCCTTTAATCCCAGCACTCAGGAGGCAGAGGTAGGAGGATTGCCATGAGTTCAAGGCCAGCCTGAGACTACAGAATTCCAGGTCAGCCTGGGCTAGAGCAAGACCCTACCTCGAAAAACCAAAAAAATAAAATAAAATAAAAGTTTTAAGGTTGGAGAGATGGCTCAGTGGTTAAAGGAGCTTGCTTGCATAGCCTGATGGCCCAGATTCAATTCCCCAGGACACACACAAAGCCAGATGCACAAAGTGGCACATATGTCTGGAGTTTGTTTATAGTAGCATGAGACCTGGGTGTGCTCAGATTCTCTCTCTCTCTCTCTCTCTCTGTGTGTGTGTGTGTGTGTGTGTGTGTGTGTGTGTGTGTGTGTGTGTGTGTGTGTAAATAAAAAGAGGGATTTTTTTTTAAGGAGCATCATTTTATAGACTTCGTTGCATATCTTTGGGGAACAGAATAAAGGGGTTCAGAATAGTAGGGCTTCTAAAAGTTACAAGCCTCTTTCTCGCTGTAACTATAAACATTCCTATCATTTCACCACTAATACTTCAATATAAGGACTGTCAATTAAAAAAAAAGTTACCCAAGAGTTAAAAGTACTGTGTACTACTTAACTAATTCACTACTAACGCAGATTTTTTAAAACTAACTGAATATATAGAACTATCTAAATCACATGATAAAAGACAGACCTTTGATTATAGAAGAATTTAAGCAGAATTGAAAACCAGAAACAGTACCTTAGTAAATAGTATAACCCTTGGGATACACCTAATATCATTGGGAACATGACAGGAATGCCTGTAATCACTACTATTATTCATCTTACTCTGGAAGTCCTAGCCAGTGGGATGAAATGGAAACAATAAAAAATATAAATATTAGAGAAAGATAAAATTTTATATATATATATACATACACACACATATATACATACACACAGATAGATAGCTTAACAGTGAAATTCAGAAAGTCAAGAGAAAATTTATTTTAAGCAATAAAAGTTTTAGTTTGCAGTTGGGTATAGAATAAATATTGTAAAGTCAACAGCTTTTCTTTATATCAGCAATGGATACTGTAACATAGAAAATCCCATTATGCATGTCTTCTAAACTCTAAAATACCTGGGAATAAATTTAGCATGACATGAACATCGAGAAAGAAAAGTGTAGCAGTTTATGACACTGAAACATTCTTGAAAGACAGACACAATAAGACCTGAATAGTGTTTCCTGTTCTTGGATGGGAATAATTGATATTAAACAGCCATCATTCCCTCTGTCAAACTAACATAAATTACTGTGCTATACTATATTTATTGCAAAAGCAGTGAAGTACTATGAGCGAGTTAATGTAATAAATAATATTTATCTAGATACCCTTTTATGGCTTGTGTGTGTGTTGTGGTGTAGTTTGTGTGCTTGTGTGTATTGCATGCACATGTGTGTGGTGTGGTTTGTGTTGCATCATTCTGCCTGGTCTTACTTGAGCTGGAGTCTCTTGCTGATCTGGGAGCTTGCTGCTTTCTCATGAGCCCGTGTGAGCCTCAGGGCTCTATTCCCCACAGGACTAGGCTTACAGCTATGTGTGACCGTGCCCAGCTATTCTGTGAGTCCTAGGGATTAAAATCAGGGCCGGAGAGATGGCTCAGCGGATAAGGCACTTGCCTCCAGTGCCTAAGGCCCTGGGTTCAATTCCCCAGTACCCACATAAGCCAGACCCACAAGGTGGTGGCCCTGGTGTGCTCTCTCTCTCTCTCTCTCTCTCTCTCTCTCTCTCTCTCTCTCTCTCTCTCTGCTTGAAATTGAATAAATAAAATATGTTAATAAGAAAAAAGAATAAAATCAAAGGCAGTCACTCTTAGGGAGGAAGTAGAAATCACAGCGGCTGCACTATAATACTTCAAGGTCCTTGGAAAGTCTTCTAATTGTAGAGGCCAGCCTGGCAGTCAAGGCAGGAGCCTGAGGTCAGGCGCCTAGAGGCCACCAGTGACCCGTTTGTCTTTGGGAGGGTCCTGCACAGTTTATCTCTTGTCCCCTACAAGAGATGAGCGCTGAGCCATCTCAGCTCCCAGCAGGCATGGCAGGGATTGAACAGTGGTCCCTACCAGCTCACCAAGGAGCCGTGTTTGCTTGAAGGGGATCCAGCCTTCTTGCTTAGCCCAATTCCCCACCCACTGGCAATGATCTGAGCTGAGTTCTCTGGGCCCTGGACAGTGCAGGGCTCCTTTTCTTTATTCTCAGCCAGGTTCAAGACCCAGTGTAAGGGCAGTGAGGTTTCTTTTTGTTGTTGTTTTTGTTTTTATTTTTTAAATATTTTATTTATTTATAAGCAGAGAGAGAGACAGACACTGAGCACACCAAGGTCTCTAACCACTGCAAACGAACTCTAGATGCATGCGCCACACTGTGCATCTGGCTCATGTGGGTCCTGGGGAATTGAACCTGGGTCCTTAGGCTCTGGAGCAAGTGCCTTAACCACTTAGCCATCTCACCAGCCCAGGTTTTTAAGTTTTTGAAGTAGGGTCTCACTCTAGCCCTGACGGACCTAGAATTCACTATGTAGTCTCAGGCTAGCCTCAAACTCAGTGATCCTCCTACCTCTGCCTCTCCAGCACTGGGATGAAAGGTGTGCGCCACCACACCTGGCTGGAAGTGAATTTTCTAGTATGTTGCTCCTGGAAAGAAGGGCCTCAGACCAGACTATTCGTAGATAGGAAGAATGACTCTCTAGTCTGTCCCACCAAGTGAAAGAGATGGTCAGATTGAACAGAGCTTGGCTGAGGGATCTCTTCACCTTGTACATTGCTTTTTGTGTTACACATTGCCTATCCAGCCCCAAGTCCTGAGAAATGACCAGGGTCAGAGAAGCAGCGAGAACAGCATTGCAGTGGTGAGCATTAGAGGTGAGGATGTTGTTCTTCATCCCTCAGCCTGTACCTGGTCTTTGTGACCATAAAGATAAGAAACAGTGATGTTGGAATCAGTGGTTCCCTGGGGCTGAGCAGAACGAGAAGAGGGCTGAAGAACTGTTACAGAGGTCTGCTTGAGAAAAGCAGACGATCTCAGCTATTCTAGATAAAGGAGTGCCAGGGATAAAGCCTGCGCCAGAAACTTTCACATATTTGACCAAAATCCAGGGGTGGAGGCACATTTTACACCACAATTACATGTGTGCAAGAACCTGCCCCAAACTTATGAACCATTGTTTGTCCTTATGATGCGCTATGTCCCAATATTTCCCATTCTCTATTGTTTTGTTTCTTATTAGGTGCAACTGAGTACATTCATAGAATGACACAAGCTGGTCTCTTCCTTTGGTCCAAAAACCCGAGTTCTGCCTAGTTGTTGGAGCCAAAACATTATACAGTCTTAGAACTTTCAAGTTTAAAATATTTCCCTCTGTCTTCATTTCTTCTGTAATCAAAATTACAGAATTAACACAAGGAAAGCCATTTTGTTTTGCTTTATTTTCATAGTTAGCGATCAGTGTTTCTCCTGCCGAACTGTATTAATGGTCCTATATAAAGTATTGCCATATTTTGATATTCTTTGCACAAAAGCTTTAAGATCAAATGTATTTACCACTTCACATTTGTGCCTTTTTCTTCCTTGAGTGTATTATCATTAACTGCTTAATTAAAGTAAGAAGCTATATTTCATCTTTTCATTGTTAGGTTAAGGCATGTTAATAGCCAAGCAGGAATGTGTGTGTGTGTGAGAGAGAGAGAGGGGGGGGGGAGAGAGAGAGAGAGAGGGAGGGAGGGAGGGAGGGAAGGAGGGAGAGAGAGAGAGAGAGAGAGAGAGAGAGAGAGAGAGAGAGAGAGAGAGAGAGAGAGAGAGATTCTCATTGTTTAGCCCAGGCTACCTAGACCTCTGCAGCAGCACACCTAACTTTAGAATTCACTTCTGTGTGAAGACAACCCCCCAATGTCCACTTCTCAAAACAGCCCTGCCCCACGCAGTGCTCCAGAACACAAAATTTCTCAAGCCAAAACTTAGGAACAGCACTGCTTGCTAAAAACTGAGGGGTTAAAACCCTGCTCAATCATGGCATTGTGCAGATAAGTGCTCATGCTTCCTCCAAGATGGGAACTATTTGGATAATGGGTCTCAAACTTAATTCAGTTAGATTTTTATATGGGACGTAAAAATAACATGTATAACTTAATTTTCCTCTAAACATATTTTTTCCATCAAAATTAAATTTCACAGTGGCCAAAGTCATTTTACAAAACAAGATGATTAGTGATGTGAGCCAGTGTCTGTAACTAATGAGCTCTCTGGAGGGATTAAAATTCTAGGTCCTTCCACCAGAGCATACTGAAGGAAAATCATTGGTATTGTCAAAGCTTTTGTTACAGTGCTCTCAAAAATGGGTCCAAGTGCCCCTTTGTTCTCTTTATAGTTGTTTGTTTGTTGGTTGGTTGGAGACAGGGTCTCGCTGTAGCTCAGGCTGGCTTGGCATTTGCTGGCTTCAGCAAGCAAGCCTTGAACTTCCAGTGATTTTGCTGCCTCTGCTTCCTAGTGCAAGCTTGCACCTCCCTTCCTGCCCCCATATTCTCTTTATATGTCCTGGCCCACGGGTCAGTCAATGAAGACCCTAAGGGAGGGCGTGAGGATGAAAAGGGATAAGAGACACGAAGAATGGAGACAAGACAAAAATTCTGATCAAGTCTCCGTTTATTGCAGTACAGGTAGTACTTAAATATCCTCTTGCAGGAGGAAGTGCGTGGGTGCTTACATAGGAACTAGCATAACCAGGTTGCTAGGTAACCTGACCACAACGAGGGTCATGCGATCTCTAGGAGGAAGCCTGCTGGCAGAAAAAAGAAATTTAAGCAGAGAAATACAAACTTAGCTTTGGTTAGTAGAGAAAATGGCAGAGACCTTCAAAATAATGTCGATGCAGTTAAAGTATAACAAGCAGCTCCCCACATTTATACATCACTAATATTCTTTCCCTTCCCCCAAGTCCACCTCTGATACATCTCTCATGCTCTGCACCATGCAGCCTTCCCCCATGCCGTAAGACTGAAGAGGGTCCTGTGTTCACATTAATTGTCGGCTTTACTGGTTTCTTCAGTATCCAGGGAGTTTATTCTGTACCATCTATGGACGTCCAACGTTAATACTTTCAGTAAGAGCAAGGGGTCATAGATTACCTTGGCAAAACCTACAGAGCAGAAAGGGTTTAGTTTTTAGTACAATTCCATAGCTATAAAATGAGTTAGATGGGCTACAGAGATGACTCTGCACCTAAAAGTCCTTGCTTCCAAAGCCTGCTGCTCCAGGTTCAGTGCCTCAGCACCCACATGAAGCCAGGTGCATCTGGAGTTTGTTTGCAGAGGAGGGAGGCTCTGGCTCTGGTTCTCTCTCCTCACTCTATCTCTCAAATAAATAATTATTTTCTTTTTTCTTTTTTTTCTTTTTTTTTTTTTGAGAGAGAGAGAGTTGTGGAGGAGGGACATGCCAGGGCCTCTAGCCACTGCAAACAAAGCCAGATGCAGACACCTCATTGTACATCTGACTTTATGTGCTTACTGGGGAATTGAACCTGGGCTGGCAGGCATCACAAGCAAGCACCTTTAACCCTGAGCCATCTCCCCAGCCCATTAAATGAATATTGTTAAAAAAAATGAGTTAGATACTCAAAATTATTATGTTCTAAATCGAATTCTTTGTCTTTTTAAGCTGTAACAATAACGCTGAGCTTCCTTTGCGGATCATTTAATGCCACATCTTGGTTTTCTCTGTCTCCTGGTCACTGAGAGAATAATTAAAAATCCTCAAGGGCCTAGCCTACTTCAGCTCAACTTCCCAATTCATGTGTTTCTGTGACTTTAAACTCAACTCTTCCCGAGTCAATCTACAGCTGAGTGGACATGTTTACACAGGCCAGAGGGGCAGTGTGAAGTGTCCTTTCCATTTCCTTCAGCCCTGCCCGGGAATTAGAGCTGACAGAGGACAGTTCTTCTGGTTGAAGACTAGCCCTACGTGCCTTGCTTCTTCCTCTGTGCGCTTTTGTTACTTCTGATTTGTGGTGAGAATGTAACGTGTGGACTGGATGAAAGCTACAGCTTTTGCTCACGGTCTATAAACCTTCTTTTTGAGGATGGCCAAATCCGTCCTTCATTTCTTATCTCAGCTCATTCTGAGCTGAGCTGGTTACAAGGGCTAGATAGTGAGATCTCAAACAGTTCATAAATTCAACTTCATGGCCTAAAGTAATGGAGAACTCAATGTGTTGTGTGTAATTAATATTATATATATGTATATATAATTTTGCACATATCACAGAGACAGTCTTCACGATTATAAAGTGACTGTGAAATGTAACAGTTCTGATTTCTCTTATCTTCTGGGTACTTACAGAATAAAGGACTTCATAATAACACAATAAACCGGGCATGGTGGCGCACGTCTTTAATCCCAGCACTCGGGAGGCAGAGGTAGGAGGATCACCATGAGTTCAAGGCCACCCTGAGACTACATAGTGAATTCCAGGTCAGCCTGGGCTAGAGTGAGACCTTACCTCAAAATAATAATAATAATAATAATAATAATAATAATAATAATAATAATAACATGATAAGGCAGAAATTAAATTCTCAATTCTGGTGATAATCTTTGGGTATTTCAAGTAGTGAGAAACTCAAGGAAAAATGATCTCAGGGCCTCCATTCTTCTCAGAGTCCAGGGAGGGTTTCCTTATGGAAAAGCAAAAATAGAATTTCAGAGCTAAAGTAGTCATTGCTTGTGGTTTTTTGTTTGTTTTGTTTTGTTTGTGTGTGTGTTTGTTTTTCTCACTGTCTAGCCTTGGCTACCTACCAGGATATAGCATTCTAGGACAAACACCCCTCCAGAAGCAGCAAATGGAAGGAAAGGGCTTATTTCAGCTCTCGGTCTCCAGGGGACGCTTCCTCCTGGCAGAGCAGAGGCTGGGCATCACGTCTTGCCACAGCAGCAGGGAGGAAGCAGCGGGAGTGAGCCGGCTAGCAAACACACAGCAGGGCTAATGTACCTCAAGGCCCACCTTCTCCAGCAAGTCTTCACCTCCCGAAGGCTCCAAGCATGAGGCTTGATCATAAATACATGAGGTGGACTGGAGAGGTGGTACTGGGGTTAAGGTGCTTGTCTGCAATGACCCGAGTTTGATTCCCCAGTACCCACAGAAAGGCAGATGCATCTGGAGCCTGTTTGCAGTGGCTGGAGGCCCGGGCACACCCATTCTCTTCGTTTCTCTTCTCTCTCTCTCTCTCTCTCTTTGTCTGCTTGCAAATAAATAAATTAATATATATATATATATATATATATATATATATATTTTTTTTTTTTTGGTTTTTCGAGGTAGGGTCTCGCTCTAGCCCAGGCTGACCTGGAATTCACTATGTAGTCTCAGGGTGTCCTTGAACTCTTGGTGATCCTCCTATCTCTGCCTCCCGAGTGCTGGGATTAAAGGCGTGCGCCACCACGCCCGGCCTAAATTAAAATATTTTTAAAAAGCAATAAATACATGAGGCCATGGGGGATATTTCCGTTCGAACCGGCAAACAGGGTGTACACACGCTGGTAAATGAAAAGTGCCCTGTGGGAAATGGAATCTAATCTGATCATTTCCCCAATCAGCCACTGGAGTGGGCTGGTACCTCTTGTGGGGTGGGAGGCAAGTCTTGGGGGTATGAGAGCTCCATGAGGGGCGACTGAAAATAGCTCCCCACCCTGGGAGACCACTGCGAGGTACTTTGTGGCTGTGTGTGCTTGGTGTTGGGGGTCAGATCCAGGTGGTCCAGGCTGTCTCTTTACTCACCAGGCTTCTCCCTGCGGCTGCCTGGGAGTCATATCTGTTAATGACCAGCAACTGGGAGAGGAGGCCATGGTTGATTCCCAAGAGATCTGCTCTAAGAGAAAACCAACTTCAGAATTCAGTAAAGGAAGAAAGGGAGGGAAGAGGAATGAAGGAGTATCCCAAAGACCAGATCGCATTCTCTCTGTCACCACCGCAGAGCCTGTGGCCAAGGAAAACCACGCAGGGCGGGAAGTCTTTGCATTGAGAGCAAATCGAGCCAAGTACTTGAGCTAGAGAAACGCTCCGTGGTCGGCTGGTGCTTACACAGGACTGTGGAGCAGGTACACTGGCACAGATGGCAGTCACGTGGGCCTTATTTCAGTCCAGTTTAATAACAGTGTGTCTTTATTTAAACTTATCAATCCTTGGCAAAGCATGGCAAGCTGTAAGGGTGTGCGGTGAGGCGCTGTGCCTGGTGCATCACCTGTCACGTAAGCAAGGCTTAGTGAACGCTCGCTGTGGCCCCCTTGCCATGTGCCTCAATTTCCTTTCCCCTTTGTCCATCATATATGCTGAGAGCAGCGAGGGTATTCCCTCTGGCCCCTCCTTCCTTTCTGTGGAGTTAATCCAGAAGTCACATTATTATTATTGTTATTATTTATTTGTGTGTATGGGCTCTGTTAATCCCTTCCACCTCCTAAGAGAGCCTGGTTGGGATTACAGGCATGTGCACCACTTTGTATCCGGCTGTCCATGGGTGCTGGAGATCGATCCCTGGTCAGCAGGCTCCCCAGCTCCTGGCTCACTTTTTCATTGCCCCAAAGTGCCAGGTGGAAGTGACTCCATTAGGCATGACGTATCAAAGCTGTGCTGAGTGGGATTTTTACCCGGATAATTCAGACTCCAGGGAGGTTACAGTGACTCACATAATAAGCCTGTGCAATTTTTTTTTTTTTTTGGTATTTATTTTATTTTATTTTTAAATTTATTGTCCATAATGAGTTACAACATTTAGTGGGCAAACAATGAGTTGTTATCCCCAATTCCCCGCTGCCCTCCCCTCCCCACTCCGCTGGATAACCTCCTCCATGGGTCGTCTGGATCAGTCCTTGTGACAGGGGACCATGGATAGCCTAGTATTCAGCCAGGTCCTCCTGGCCCAAGTGTGTTGATACTGAGGGGTGCCATGCCTCTGGATAATCTTTCCCACCACGGCTCTCACAATCTTTCCGCCCCCTCTTCCGCATGGTTCCCTGAGTCGTGGTGAATGAGTATTAAGGCTGCTTTAAGGTTGTGAGCTTAGGGGTCTTTGTGTCGAAATTGTTGGTTTCTGTCTCACTGGCTTATCCTGTGTTGATTTAGTGGCTGTGGCTGTGGGCCCCTTGTTCATCCTGTCATTCTCTGTGGGGTTCCATTTGGATCCTCCACGATATGACTGTGGTGGCTCCTCTCTTGCCAGGATCTCAGCTATCGGCCTACGGTCGGTTGGTAGGGTTAGATGGGCTACAGCTCTCTCACTGCATCTG
>PVHP010019270.1:0-31835 GCA_004024765.1 Zapus hudsonius
CCCGATGCACAAAGTGGCACATGCATCTGGAGTTCATTTATAGTGGCTAGAGGCCCTGGTGTGCCCATACTCACTCTCTCTGTGTGCTTCTTTCTCTCTGTCTGTCTCTCTCAGATAAATAGGAATAAAAAATGAATTTAAACTGGGCATGGTGGCATATGCCTTTAATCCCAGCACTCGGGAGGCATAGGTAGTAGAATTGCTATGAATTCGAGGCCACCCTGAGACTACATAGTGAATTCCAGGTCAGCCTGGGCTAGAGAGAGACCCTACCTCGAAAAACAACAAGAAATTTAAACAAGTGAATATAGAAATGATGTACCCCCAAAAGTGTACTTCAATATACTCCACTTGACATTCCCAGTGCTTTGAGAATGAAATTGGGAGAAATGAGGTTTGAAATGAACCTCTTAATGCAGCAATGCGGAGGCACTAGAAAGGCAGAGCACGGAGGGGGACTCATCCAGGTCTGAACTCTTGTAAAGAGCTCTGCAGATTTCAATTCAACATTCCTGTGTCCAGGTTACTCACTTTTTTTTTTACTTTTGTCATGCTTATTAGTACTGAATGGTATTTAAAAAATATAGCTTTATTATCCATAATTAGATACACTGAATGAGCAAATAATGTGTTGGTATTCCCAATTCCCCCGATTCCCCAATTTCCCTCTTCCCTGTCTCTAATCAGCTGGATATCCTCCTCTGTGGGCAAACTGGATCAGTCCATGAGGAAGGGAGTTATGGATAGCCTAGGAGACAACCTGGTTCCATCCCCCTTTGTATGTTGTTACTGAGGGGGGCAATGTCTCTGGATATTCTCCCCCGCCATGGCTCTTACAATCTTTCCATCCCTTCTTCTGCTCAGTTCCCCGAGTCATGGTGGGTGAAGGTTACTCACTCTTGTTGGGGCTTCATGATAGAGTAATAATGGATTTCTACAGTTCAATTATCTGCATAGAGGTTATGCCGTCTTGGCAGTAACTTCTACTGCCCTTCCCAAACACCATACATGGGTGACCACGAACACCACATCATGAAGGTATATGTTTGCTCACTGAAGATTGAGCACTAATAGCATAGCTGGTCCTGAGACATCAGTGGTGGAGGGGGCAGGGCAGGAATGGTCCCAGGGCTTTGCCAATGCACCAGCTAAATAGTCATTTTCAGAGAATTTCCTTGGGCCATCTAGGTTCCTTTGTGATTTGTTAAGAGAAGTCTGTCATCTTCCTTGGATAAAAATTTCTGGGGTAGGATATTAGACAGAGCATGCATGTTTTAAATATAAGACTTTGCTGGCAAGATTCCAATTAAAAACGATATAAAAAAATAAAAAGCCAAGTGTGGGAGCCAAGTGTAGTGGTATACACCTGTAATCCAACACTGGGGAGGTTAAGGCAGGAGAATTGCTATGAGTTTGAGGCCAGCCTGGGCTACATAGCAAGGCTGTGTCTCTCAAAAATATAACAAACAAAAAGTATACTGTGTCAAAGTTCTTCATAGATGTTCTTCAAAAAACAAAAAGGTAGGCTGGAGAGATGGCTCAGCTGCTAAGGTGCTTGCCTGCAAAGCCTAATAACCCAGGTTTGATTCCCCAGTAACCATGTCAAACCAGATGTCCAAAGTGGAGCATGCATGTGGAGTTTGTTTGCAGTGGCTTCAGGCCCTAGCATACCCATTCTCTCTGACTGTCTCTTTTCTATCTCTCTCTGCTTGCAAACAAATAAAACTATTAAAAGACAATAACAAAAACAAAAAGGCAACACATTTTTCAAAGCCTAGAGCAAATCATTAATGAATTGGCAGAGTCCAGGAGAACTGGAAAATCTGTGAATATAGGTTGAAAACCACAATGTGGTCTGAAGAACAGCAAGTAGTTTTATAATTATTTTATTTTATTTTTATTTTTTGATCTTTTTGTGTGTGCTCATGTTCATGCATGTGTCAACATGTGAGTGCAGGCAGCACATGTCATGGGTTTGTATGGAGGTTGGAGGACAATTTTTGAGGTGGTCCTTACCCGACCACTTCATTTGGAGCAGGGTTTCTTGCTCTGGACTCTTGCTTTGCTGTTCTTTGCTGGGCTTAGCTCAAGCTTCTGGAAAGTTCTCTTGTCTCTGTGCTCCATTTCACCATCAGTATCAGGATAATGAGAATATAGAACCTTCAAGCTTTTTACATGGTATAGTAGTTCCTTATCATTGCTTGACCAAAAAAAAAAATCACTTGACCAAAAGCTACTTATGGGAGGAAAGAATTTATTTCAGGCTTACAGTTTCAAAGGGATGTTTCATCATGGCAGAGGAAGCTGGCTCACTTCAGTGTACATCCATAGTACAGAGAGAGCAGTAAGAGTGAGCTGGCTCTGAACAACCAGTAGGCTAGACCTTGACCCTTAGATCCATCCCCTAGTAACACACCTCCTCCACTTCCTCTAGCAAGGTTTCACCTCCCAAAGGTTTCACCAGCTGGAGACCAAGTAGAAAGCTTAATTACAAACACCAGATTCTAAAGAATGTGATTCATTCTACATTCAAACCACCACACAGAGGGTCAGAGGGTCAGGGAGTCAGGGGACTCCAGCTTGAGCAGCGAGTATTTTATCTACTGAGCTATCACCCTAGCCCATTTTGTAATTCTAATTACTTTCCAACAAAATAATTCTCAAAACACTTTAAAAAAGTTATTTCTTTATTTGCAAGTAGAGAGAGACAGAGAAAGAGAGGAGAGAGAGAATTGATGAGCCAGGGCCTCATTCATTGCAAATGAACTCCAGATGCATGGCTTTATGTGGGTATTGGGGAATTAAGTTGGGTTATTAGGCTTTGCAGGCAAGTGCCTTAAAGCACTTTCAAAAACCAATCTACAGTGTGCACTTTGGCTCAATCAGTGGTGGTGTAGTTACGCTGGCCTAACATCCAACCAGAAACAGCTTATGGGAAGAAAGGGTTTATTTTGGCTTACAGACTGGATGGGAAACTCTATGATGGCAGGGAAAACAATAGCATGATAAGAGGCTGGACATCACCTCTGCCACAGCAGGCAGCAAACAGCTGCAAGAAGGTGTGTCAAATGCTGGCAAGAGAATGATGGCTATAACACCCATAAACTGGCCCCTAACAACACACTTCCTCCAGGAGGCTCCCATTCCCAAATTGCCACCAGCTGGGAACCAAGTATTGAGAACATATGAGTTTATGGGGGACACCTGATTCAAATCACCACAGCAGGTAATATGTTATCTCACCTTTATTGAGTCGGTATTGCATGCTGAAGGACTGGAGTATACTTCCCAGTGTACCATGGCTAATTTCAGAGATAAACAGTAGGAAAAAAGAAGAGATTATAGACGGTGCCTTTTTCTTGGAGCTAAGCCATAGTTTGAGTCTAAGCTAGAACACATCACAGCTGCAATGGAGGCAGAATGACGGTGGGTGGATCCTGGGAACGGAGCCAAAGAAATGCTGACAACCATATTTTCTCTCACATAGGCCATCAGAGTGGAATCACAGCAGTCTATGTCAAGGGTGAGAGAGAAAAAGGCCATCCTTGACATGTTGGTATCATGTACAGTCTTGATGTGCTCTTGGCGGATGTAAATACTTACAAAACGTGAACCTCAGTCAAAGCCACTCCATGACCCATGACCACGATGCTTCAAAACAAAGCCAAGAGCACTCCATAGTCATGCCAGAACAAAGGCAGAGCCAACATTGCCTGAGCCACAAAATACCAAGTATGTTCTTCTGCCTGATAAAGCGAGTGCCAGCTGCTTCCCAGCCCAGTCAAGCTCTAGCATCTCTCCAGCCTGCCTTCCTCGTCAGATGTGTGAAGATACCCAGCTAGAAGGTTTCCCCTGCTTTCTAACAGTGGTGCATCCAGAAAGAAAGCTTGGACCTGCCTCCAAGTCGCCCCACCAACGTCCACATCCCATGTGAGTCATTCTGCTACGTGATGGAGATGCTCCAAGTTTCCATGAAGTGCATTCTGCTCACCCTGACTACTAATCCATTCAGCATGTTTAGCACGTTACAAGTATTCTTTGGCTTGTGATAGTAGGAAGAGAATGGGATGCCAAGTATTTGCAAAATGCCAGGAAGGATAATTTTTTTTTCTTTCAAAGAGAAGTGAATCATAAGGCGAAACAAAACATTTGATCTTTGGGAAATTTCACTGCTGGATAAGAAGTAGTACTATTGTTAGACTTAGAAAGGGCCCCCAGATGTGTGTATAAACTTTTTAAAATAAAAAATGTTTTATTTAATTGAGAGAGAGAGAGAGAGAGAGAGAGAGAGAGAGAGAGAGAGAGAGAGAGAGAATGAACAAGAATGAGTGCATCCGAGCCTCTTGCCACTGCAAATGAACTCGAGACATAAGCACCACTTTGTGCATCTGGTTTTATGTGGGTACCAGGGAATCAAACTTGGACCATCAGACTTGGCAAGCAAGCGCCTTTAACTGCTAACCATCTCTCCAGCCACTGTGCAAACTTCTTTCTTGGTAATTTTCATTTATGTACATAATATATTTTGATGATAGTTCCCTCCCATTACCTTCATTTGTCCCTCCTTATCTGTCTCCCTTCCACTGCGCCTTTTTTCTTTTTAGCCTTTTATTTTCTTTCCAACTAGTCCCTTCTTTATTTTGATGCTTCCTTCCTCTCCCTCTATCCCTCCCTTCTTTCCTTCCTCCTTCCGACCTTCCCTTCTTTCTCTTCTTTTCTTTCTCCTGTTCTGCAATGTTCCTAAGGCTTGGAGGTGGGGGAAGGTAATAGAGATGTTTCAGGGAGCACTGCACACTCAACAGGAGCTAATTCTCAGCACTCTGATGAGTTCTGTGTCTCTCAAGCCATCACCATCATCTGCAGGAAAAAGATTCTTTGACCAAAGGAGTGAGTAGCACTAATCCTGGACATAATCCCTTCGGAGGGCCATTTGATGGGCACAACATATCCATGTAGCCAAACAACAATAGTAGCTTCCCTCCACCAGGCATATATTTTTAGAACTTCCATTTTTGTGCCATTCATCACAGAATTTCTGGGAAACGAAAATTTGTTAGGAGAATTAAAATCCTAATTGAACTTTTAACGAACAAAATGGATATTACAGAAAATGGAAGCCACAGTGTGGAAAGAAAACTTTCAAGGTTTTCCAGCGTCCAGATTGTAAAAAAAACCACATCATGCACACAACCTGATTCACTGGAAGAACTGTGCTTGTAGCAAAGAAACAAGCTCTGTTGTAATAGAAAGTGAGCCAGCTGCTGCATGGGCTTGCTCTCTATGTATGCCCATCCTCTGGTGGAGTGCAGAGGCTGGAAAGCCCAAAACTGGCTCTTCCCAGAATTGCTTATAGCTTTGCATGTGATCTAGACTCATGTGCTCACATAAGCTTGGATTCAAAATTGAGTCATGCACCCACCACAACTCAGGGAACTGAGCGGAAGAGGGGGCCGAAAGATTGTGAGAGCCGTGGTGGGGGAGATTATCAGAGGCATGGCACCCCTCAGTAACAACACACTTGGGCCAGGAGAACCGGGCTGAGTACTAGGCTATCCATGGTCCCCTACCACAAAGACTGATTCAGACAGCCCATGGAGGAGGATATCCAGCTGACTGGGGGGCAATGAGGAATTGGGAATAACAACTCATTGTTGGCCCACTAAATAATGTAACTCATTATGGACAATAAAAAAAAACTGAGTCATGTGAGAGGGAGGCCATGGGGCATCTAATTTGCTGGCATTGAACGTGGAGGAGGCAATTCAAGGGCTGCATATCTAAACACTACAGTAATGTCCTGAAGGGGCACTACCTATCAGCGCCTGACTCAGCAGGTAACTCCTGATTCTGTGGTGGCTTTACCTGCAGCTCACTCCAGGCATCATTGTTTCTCTGTAAATCAAGGGCTTCTGTATATACCAAGGCCACCGAGTCTTGCTTTCTTCCCACAGTTACCATTTGGATTACATCTAGGTTAATGATTAACTCAGAAGAAACTGTTCACAATGTGCAAGTGCAGATTATGTTCCTCAAGACGATGTGCAAATGAGTTCATATAAAACAGAATATAAAATGGCCCTGTTTCCTAGCATCACTGAAGCACATTTCATTTGGGATTAAGAGGCATTTTAAATACTCAGTAGTCACAGGTTCAAGGCCTGTGCTTTTATTCCCCCCAATTCTGATATAATTTAGTAAATAATGTTTAATTCAGTAAGAACACTTAAGATCCTCTTGCTTAACAACTTTTAAGTGTTTTTATATTATTGGCTATATATCAGCAACGTGGACATCAACAACTCTAGGTCTAAAACTGACTCCTTGGTGCTCCCGGAATAGTACAGGGACAGTTGGGGATCCTGTGGATGGCTTGTCTGGAATTCAAGGCTTGCAGGAGCTATGGGTCCACACAGTGATGGTAGCTGCTATTTTCAGCTTCCTTTCTTGAGCTGGGGAGCTTGACCTCATTTCCCTGGTCTCAAGCTACAAGCCTGGCCTGCTGTGGAGCATTGCTGATCCACCCACTATGGGAGACAGCATGCTCTCGCATGGCTCTGCTGTGTCTCCAGCCAGTGTGCTCTACCTGGGGGCAGTATGCTGGTTACCCACTCAGAAGCTGCCTTCCTGGCCACCTCACATTGACCTGGAACTCAGGTGCTTCAAACCCATTTACCTCTCTGCATTTCTGGGTCTGTTTTAGGCACATGTTCATTTTATTTTGAGAACAGTAATGACTTGAACTTTTTTTCCCCTGTACTTTTATCTCTAAGGCATAAGGGCAGAGGTGAGAACTTCTAAATATAAACTTACAATGCCATTCTGACAAAAAGTGTCTTAAAAATACATTAAAATATTTCATTTATTTGCAAGCAGAGAAAGAGAGAAGAGAGAGACACACAGAGAGAAAGGGCGTGCCAGGGCTTCCAGCCACTGCAAACAAACTCCAGATGCATGTGCCACCATGCTGTCAGAGACAGACAGACACCCAGACACACCCACACACCCACACCCCCACCCACCCACCCCCACATACACACACTCCCCCCACACACACGGGGAAAGAGAGAGAATGGGTGCATCAGGGCTTCTAGCTGCTGCAAATGAACTCCAGATGCATGCACCACTTTGTGCACCTGGCTTTATCTGGGTACTGGGGAATCAAACCTTGGTTGTTAGGCTTTGTAGGTGTGGTAGTTTGAATGGATGTCTCCCAATAGATTCAAAAGTGTAAATGTTTTTTTCCAGCTGCCTGGCTGGAGAGGGTGTTACCTAGGGTCCAGCCTGAAGGTGATTCTGAGGTGGATGTAAAATTCCAGCTATAGAGATGCAAAGAATAGTCTGAGCTCTAGTCTGGAGCTCCTGCTGTTTGGTAGTGAGATTGTGCTTGATAGAGTTGCTGGTGTTGGGTCTCTCTCAGTTTGTATCTGTGAAAAGGGGCACACCTTTTTTTTTTTAAATTAAACTTCCCCTGGATCTGTTACTTTAATAAATATTTTCCTTCCCAAACTGTGCCTGGTGTAGGAGATTCATCCCAGCAGCATGTGGCTGACTATGACAGATTTGGTACCAGAGTGTGGGATGATATAGCTGAGATGAATATGACCATGTAGATTTTGGTCTTTTGGAACTTGTGTGCTGGAAAAATAGACATGGACTTGGTACTTGCAACTGAAGATGCCTTCCAGAGTGCTAAGCCAAGTTTTATAGACTATTTTGGTGAGAATTTGGAAATGCTCAATGCAGAGCGAAATGCATTTGGAGGCTTGGCTTGTGAACTTTTTAAGGGGAAGGAGCAACTGCAGAAAACCTTAATAGAACTGTGTGCCTGTGTAGTGGGGTGATCTGAGGATTAGAATTTAGATAACTCCTAGCAGAAATTCGAAAGCACCCCAAAATTTAAGGAGCACCTGAATTCTTGTCTACAAAGTTAAAGAATTAAAATCATAGACAACCAGGCCGGGTGTGGTGGCGCACGCCTTTAATCCCAGCACTTGGGAGGCAGAGGTAGGAGGATCACCATGAGTTCAAGGCCACCCTGAGACTACAGAGTTAATTCCAGGTCAGCCTGGGCTAGAGTGAGACCCTACCTCGAAAAACCAAAAAAAAAAAAAAATTCATAGACAACCAGATATTAAGGTATAGTGGGAGACTTTATTTAAGGGAACATGGGGAGTTACAGAGTTCTCCAGCCACCACTGTGGGGAGAACATGTGAGGAGAGGTTTTAATAAAATCTGTACTGCTCAGCCAAACAAAGAGAAGAAGTAAAGGTATCAGAGGGCTCCCATCATGAGAGGGAAAGGTTTATGTTTAAAAGAATCCTGAGCCCCCCCCTCACCCCTTCCCAGGCCTTACCTGGAAAATGAAAGTCCTTCTAGGATGCCATGTGGAAGAAGAAGAGACTGGCCTTTGTTCTAGGGAAGCTTTTAAAACTTCTACTAGGTAAGTCAGAGAGACAGCTGATTGTTCTATACCTGACCAATCAGCCTTTGCATCTAGGTTTGGGCTCTGGCTAGATACACCTCCCACTCAAGGGGAGAGGGTCTATGGAACTTGCCTGAACTGTCACACCTGGGCCAAGGGATTGATGTGTCCTACTGCCCATGCCCAGAGAGTTTGACCAAGGTTAAATTTAAGTAAAGGACTATTGTACTTGGCTATGGATATGGAACTTAGAATTTAAGATTTTAAGTTGAAAAAACCCCAAAGCAAGTTTAACTTACTGGCAGAGACTGGCTTTTGATTATGACCCAACTGCTTTACATTGAAACAATGGAGAGATTCCTGAGGTGTTTCCACCCAGGAAGGACTGAATGATGGACTGTGCAAACTCTTTGGGAAGGAAATCACTAAAAGGAAAGAATCTGTTCTTCAAAGTTACATTTATTTTGTCCCTGAATTAACAACATGGCTGTGTCCTACATACCTGGTATTGCTTTTGGAAGCACAAGGAATGCATGCATGGAGTGGGTCATGAATGCACCCAGTTCAAGGAGCTGCTGCTGAGATTCGGTATATGGGTCAGGGGGTGAAGTCCCTGTTTGGCCAGTGAAGCCATTGGAAGATGGGCCATGGATTTCAATGGAGACTCCAAAGATGTTTTGGATATACCAGGACTGTGCAAGGGCTACCATGGAGCATTGTTGGCTCAGGATGGACGTTTTCCCAGCTACCCAGTTAAGCTGGAGGGACAAAATTGAAAAATCCAGATACTGTCAGTCACTGGTTGTACTATGGGACTTGAAGTGCAGATATGGATGTTTGCTGATTTCTTTTTAGTTTGCATTGGCCCAGTCTTTCCTTGTTATGCCTCATAGTGTTACAGTTTCAGGCAAGCTCCATAGATGCCCTCCCCTTGAGTAGGAGGTGTCTAGCTAGAGCTCAAACCTAGGTGCTAAAACTGATTGGTCAGGTATGAACCAACCACCTGTCTCCCTGCTCACCTAGGGCAGGAAATACTCACTGAACAAATAATTCTGTCTCTTCTTTTACATGGCACCCTAGAAGAAGGTCTTCTGACTCTCTAGGGACTGGTAAGGTCTCCCCAGCCCCACATTACAGCCCAATAGCTGTGGTGAGGGGCTGGATTTCTCTTCCATATGAACCTTTTCTTCTCATGATCTTTCCTTTTCCTGCTTGTTTAGCTGAACAGCATAGATTTTGTTAAAACTTCTCCCATGTGTTCTCCCCACATTGGGGGGTGGATGTGGTGGTTGGGCTGCTTCCCCTATCTCATTCGCAAATCCTCTGAACTGACTCCAATCTAGAATAAACATGTGGGATAAGAAAATGCTCTCTGTCAAGATTTTCCAATTCTTTGGCATTTTGAGATACAAACTCTGGGGGAAGTACAGTGGTGAACCGCTGTGCCCAGTCCCTGCTACAATATCAGTTGGAAATGTTTACTCTGTGCCATTATATGTTAAAAGGTTGTAACTATTTTGATTTTACAGAATTTACAATTAAAAGACAACCTTAAATCTCCAATAATACTTCGGACTTTGGAACAGCTTTAAAGTTGGTAAAGACTGTGGGACTTTTAAAGTTGCACTAAACATAATATAGATAGTTATAAATCTATTGGGATCCAAGGGTGGATTGTGGTAGTTTGAATGGATGTCCCCCAATAGATTCAAAACTGTAAATGTTTTTCTCCAGCTGCTTGGCTGGAGGTGTCACCTATGCCGGATTCTAGGCTCCAGCCTGAAGGTGATTCTGGGGTGGATGTAAAATTCCAGCTATAGATATGCAAAGAGCAGTCTGAGCTCAAGTCTGGTAGTCCTGCTGTTTGGTAGTAAGGTTGTGCTTACTAGAGTTGCTGGTGTTGGGTCTCTCTCCATTTGTATCTGTGAAAGGGGGCCAACCTTATTTTTATTAAACTTCCTCTGGATCTGTTACTTTAATATATATTTTCCTCCCAACACTGTGCCTAGTTTGGAGATTCATCTGTGTGGCTGACTACAACAGCAGGCAAGCAAGCACCCTAACCATTGAGCAATCTCTCCAGCCCTAAAAAAACTTTTTTTTTTTTTTTTTGAAGTAGGGTCTGGCAATCTAGCCCAGGCTGACCCGGAATTCACTATGTTGTCTCAGCATGGCCTCAGATTCACACCTGGCTTAACAATGAATTTTTAAAAATTTAAAATCTCAGCTGGGCATGGTGGCATCCAAATTTAATCCTAGCACTCAGGAGGCAGAGGTAGGAGGAGCTCTGTGAGTTGGAGGCCACCCTGAGACTACATAATGGATTTCAGGTCAGCCTGGGCTAGAGTGAGACTCTAAGTTGAAAAACCAAAAAAAAAAAAAAAATTCTTCACAGAGGGTAATTGAGATGACTATGTTCAAAATACATTTGCTACAAATATGAAATAGTAAAAATGAATTTAATAAAAATGAAAAGTAACGACATTCATTATTTATGGTAATTAAAAAAATAGTAAAAATGATTAGTACTGAAAAACAAACCCCCGCCCCCCGTTGCAGTCAGCTTTCTAGTTGCTGTGCAGGAAGAACCCAAACAAAAGTGGCTTGTGGAGGAATGGGTTTATTTGGCTTATGGACTTGAGGGGAGACTCCATCCTGGCAGGGAAACCGATGGCATGAGCAGAGGGGTGGACATCACCTCTGCCACAGCACTGCAAACAGCGGCAGGAAGGTGTGCCAAATACTGGCAAGGGGAAGCTGGCTTATAACCCCCATAAGTCTGCCCAACAACACAGCTCCATTGAGGTTGTAAAACCCAAACTGCCATCAGCAGAGGATCGCTTACCCAGAACACATTCATATGTTTGTGGGGGACACCTGGATCAAACCATGACACTCCCCTATCCCAAATACATAAAAACTACTTGCTGGGCTGGAGAGATGGCTCAGCGGTGAAGGCACTTGCCTCCAGTGCCCAAGGCCCTGGGTTCAATTCCCCAGGACCCCCATAAGCCAGACCCACAAAGTGATGGCCTTGGTGCTCTCTCTCTCTCTCTCTCTCTCTCTCTCTCTCTCTCTCTCTGTATCTCTCTACTTGAAAATGAATAAATAAAATATTTAAAAAAAAAACTACTTGCTGGCATTTGTACTTTAATGTCTGGAATAAAATGATCCAAAAAATTCAAAGGCAGTAGCAGCTTTACAAAGGCAAAAGCAATTATTTAAAGTTAACATATTTAAAAATAAACATGAAGTGTTACTAGAACATGTCGTATAATAAACATGGAATCATGAGTGTGGATGAAGGAAAATGATTGCTATGACATTAATGGAAACTTTTTAAAAATATATTTTATTTATTCATTTTTAAGCAGAGAGAGAGAAAGGGGAGAGAGAGAGAGAGAGAGAGAGAGAGAGAGAGAGAGAGAGAGAGAGAGAGAGAGAGAGAGAACGCACCAGGGCCACCACCTTGTGGATCTGGCTTATGTGGGTCCTGGGGAATTGAACCCTGGGCCTTGGGCACTGGAGGCAAGTGCCTTCACTGCTGAGCCATCTCCCCAGCCCACTAATGGAAACTTAAAAAAAATTTTAAAAATATTTTATTTATACATTTTTCAAACAGAAAGAGAGAGAGAGAGAGAGAGAGAGAGAGAGAGAGAGAGAGAGAGAGAGAGAGAGAGAGAGCAAGCACACCAGGGCCACCACCTTGTGGGTCTGGCTTATGTGGGTCCTGGGGAATTAAACCAGGGGCCTTAGGCACTGGAGGCTAGTGCCTTAACTGCTGAGCCATCTCTCCAGCCCTAATAGAAACATTTTATGCAATATATTCCATGCACTTAGGAGTTAAGAAAAAGGAAATGACGGTAAGAGAAAAGAAAAAAAGGTTTAAGTAATTCATGGTTTAAAGAAAAAATTTTAAACCCAGTTATAGGCCACACAAAGCATATAGAAAATGAGAACACTGTTAGGGTGAAGCCAAAGTTCTGTTGTGCAGCAAACTGATATCCTTAAAGGACTCAATTATTCACCAAGCAAGCATTCCACTGAAGAAAAACAAATGACCAAACTTAAGTAGTGAGAGTGACAATAATAGAAACCTTTGAATTAAAAACAGAAACACTGTAGAACGGATATATTCATTTAATAGATGACTCTGAAAAAATCCTGTCTTCATTCAAGAAAATATTTGGAAAATAAGAAACAAGAGGAACAAAGACTTTAAAAATGAGGTAAAATTAAGAGCCAATTATGGTGGCACACACTTTCAATCCCAGCGCTTGGGAGGCAGAGGTAGGAGGATTGCTGTTTGAAGCCAGCCAGGGACTACAGTGAGTTCCACATTAGCCTGGGTTACAGTGAGACCCTACCTCAAGAAAACAAAAAGAAAAAGTTTAATTTTTTTGGCATGTGTATGTGTGTGTTGTCTGTGTGTTCATGTGTGTTCATGTATGTGGGTTCTCTTGTACATGTGTGTTTGTGCATGTGGAGGAGAGAGGTTGATGTTGGGTGTCTTTAATTACTCTCCACCTTATTTTTTTAAACAGGTATCTTCATTGAACCTAGTGTTCACTGATCCACCTGTCTCCACCTCCCTAGTGTTGGCATTATAGTTACCATATTTATGAGGCAAGCATTTGACTCACTATCTTCCTGGTCCCAGAAAGGGTTAAACTTTTATGTGAGGAAGTTCTTTTCTGTGATAATTGCTGAATCTTATGAGGATAGAATAATAGGAAGTCTGGGATTTAAGAATACAGTGTTCCATCTTAAAAAAAGTGATTTGGGAATAGGTGAAAGAATATTGGCAAAAATGTTGATTTCTACTGAAGCTGGGTAATGGATACTTGGGGGTTCATTATACCATTGCATCTGTTTTTATGTATGCTTAAAATGTTCCATAATTAAAAGTTAACACATTTATAAGAGAATTCTATGCTCAACTCTGGGCTGGCACATTTGGAAATGTCCCTATGAGATAGATGATTTTTTTTTCTGAGAAAACACATTACTAAAACTGACTCAAGAAGTGAATAATCTGAACAGAACAATAACCCTGGAAGAAATGATGATGCAATTATCCCAGAAAGAGAGTTCAAGACAAGATTACTTTACTCATGGGTTCTTCAATAGAGTCATGTTTCACGGTCTGTAATCTATATGGAAATAAGGCTGGGCTATAACTGAGTGATAGAGCACTTTTCTAGTATGTACAAAAACTTGAGTTTGATTCCCAAAACTGCAAAACATGAATGCCTAGGCTTGGTGACACACACTTGTAATCCCAGCACTTGAGGGCCAGCCAGCCTTGACTACTTGAGACCCTGTCTCAAAATGAAATTACATGAGCCAGATGTACAAAATGCACATTTATCTGGAGTTTGTTTGCACTGACAAGAGGTCCTGGCACACCATCCTCTTTCTCTCTCTCAACTTAATAAATAAAACTATAAAATAAGGTTATGTGGAAGGCTGTTTGCAAAGCCTGATGGCCCAGGCTGGATTTCTCAATGCCTATGTAAAGCCAGACACACAAAGTAATGCATGTGTCTGGAGTTCATTTGCAGCAGCAAGATGCCCTGGTATGTCCATGCTCTCTCTTTCTTGCAAACAAATAAAAAAATTAAAAATTAAAGAATTTATATGGAACCAGGCATGGCGGCACACACCTTTAATCCCAGCCCTCAGGAGGTAGAGATAGGAGGATCACCATGAGTTTAAAGCCAGCCTGAGACAACAGAGTGAGTTCCAGGTCAGCCTGGAATACAATGAGACCTACCTTGAACAACAAAAAAAGTTACATGGAATGTGGGACCCTGCTGAGAGGCACGGAGAACAGAGGGTTAAAAGAAAGTTGAGGCTGGCTTGAAACCCCGATAATCTTATATTTGAGACCAGCAGGAGTTTGGCCTCTGCAAGTCTCCTTCCTCTTTTCCTGTTTACTCCAGCTCCCTAGCAGGCCTCAACAAACCCTGATAAGCCTAGGCACTTCAAGGCCTGAGTTTATTGGAGCTCACATAACCCAGCTGTACTAACAAGCCTGGGAAATAAAAGTTTAAAGGTCACAGCTCCTCTATAGCCACCGACATCCATTACATGCCTAAAGGCACGTAACTCCCACCACTTGGGGCTGAGAAAGCCCCCCAATTTATCTATGGAAATCAGGCATCAACAGGTTACTAGCCCCTGCCAATCTCTTCATGAAACATCCACAGACTACCCTGCCCCTGCCAATCCCCTTGCTGCTTATGCCCCTGCCCCTCCTTTC
Organism: Zapus hudsonius; assembly: GCA_004024765.1. Taxonomy (NCBI): domain Eukaryota; kingdom Metazoa; phylum Chordata; class Mammalia; order Rodentia; family Dipodidae; genus Zapus; species Zapus hudsonius. Next base: position 14,689 of record PVHP010019270.1, read on the forward strand.
CCCAAAAAACACCCTCCCAGAAATAATAAATGAGCTCTTCACTGCAAGTGTCTCCTGGGTGGCTATGCCTGTCAGCTCACCTCTGTCCCAAGACTGTCCACCCAGCCACGTGGATGAACTGGGGTGTTAGTGTACAATGACCCCCCAAGGAATCTATGAACCACAATGGAAATAATGATATCATAAAATTCATTTGATAAAGGTGATATAACCTTACTACTAAAGTCTGACATATAAGCAACAAAAAAAACAATTTATGTATAAAGATATAAAAGAAGATCATAAGTGGGAAAAAAACAGGGAAATTAAACTCAATTGTAGTCAATTGAGCAATCTCATCTTAGCCAATTCATCAAATGATTAGGACATATTGACTGATGTCCACAGAAGATGAATTGTATGGTTAATTCTGGGGTACTCTGGGAGCTCTGGGCTTGCCAGAAAAGGTTTCAAACTAGTTTATATCAATTGTGTTGGGTACTATATTTATGTAACTGGATGAAGTATGAATATGGAAAAAGATTTGCCCCTAGTAAAGCTCAATTGAACAGATTGGGAAAACTCAATGCAAATGAAGTCAGGGAATCAGGTGAGGGTGCGACAAGGGTGTTTTGTGGAAAAAAGTCTAAAAACTCTAGGAGAATACTTGTTGGGTAGAGGGTCACAGACCCCTGGCCCCCTGCAAGTTAGCCCAAGTCTCGCCTGCCAGCAGGAGACGGGCTCCATCAGGGAGAGGTGAAAGCGGCGGCCGGAGAAACACATGTGGCCGGGAGACATGTCAGGGCAAATCTCAAATCTTTATTCCAGCATCCAAACTTTATATAACTCAAGGCTGCATTGTATAGCCTTATCTCTCTCAAAAGGAAGCTCAGCAAGCAGGAACAAAGCTTATTAGCACTCGCTTCTATCACCTTTGCCTCCTGGAGACAAAGGCGTGCTAGGATCAAAGGCATGTGTTATTATGTTTGCGCTCAGACCAAAGGTGTAAGCCACCTCATCTGGCTGCACATTACATTCTAAAACTTAGCCCACAGACATTCAGCCAGGCTGGGGCCCAACAAATACTTTTCTCAAATTGTTTTATGACCAATGTGTAGCCATATGCTTTAAGAAGCTAAATGGAAAATAGTAATACATTAGGGGGTTGATTTAAATAAGAAAGACGATACAGTACTTCCATTAAGAAACTTCTACTTGGGACTGGCAAGATGGCTCAGTAGGCAAAGTTCCTGATGACCAGAGTTTAGGTCTTCAGGACCTGTGTCAAGCCAGGTATGTAGCACCAGAATCTGCAATCCCAGCATGCCCAGGGCAAGAAGGGAAGTGAACACCACCATGACTCAGGGAACTGAGAGGAAGAGGTGGCAGAAAGATTGTAAAAGCCATGGTGGGGGAGAATATCCAGAGTCATTGCCCCCCTCAGCAGCAACACACAAAGAAAAAACTGGCTATCTCTAGCACATTCCATAACCCCCTATCCCATGGACTGAGCCAGTAAGCCCACCGAGGAGGGTTCCCAGTGGTTAGGGACAGGGAGGAGGGAAATGGGGGTACCACCACAAGATTTGCTCACACAATGTATCTAATTATTGACAATAAAGATGTCAAAATACGGGAGGAGGTGATGACAGTGGTATTCCAAAGCTTGTGGGCCAGGTGCCCTGGTAAATGCAGAGTAAGCAACATGAGACCCTCTCTCAAAACCAAGTGGAAGGTGATACTTGAGACTCAAGGTTATCCTCTGACCTGCACATGTGTGCTGTGGCATGTGTGTACCTGCCTCCATATACATGGACACATGATATGCACGGGCACACTTTCTCTCTCTCTTCTCACACATAAATAAATCCATATTTTAAGAGTCTCATGCTCTACCGACTGAGCTAGCCGGGCGCCTTATAAATCCATATTTTAATAAATCATTCATTAAAGCAAAACCAACTAGTTAAGGCAACATTAGCTATTCTAGCTAACCCCCCACATATCAATGGCTTAATCCAATAAACATTTTCTCAGCTATGTCAAGCTAATGGCTGTTGCTGATTGGCTCTTTCATTTTCTACATGTGCCTTCCAAGATGGCTGTGCCCTTCTGCACCAAGCCACAGATGGAAGGGAGCATGATGGCTCCCATGTGGATCTTCTCCAGGTGGGCCAGGCCTGGGAAGTGTCTGTCACTTAGGTTCACATTTCTTGGAGTATCACTCCAGCACATGTTACAGCAAAGCAAACTAGAAAGTGTAGTTTCACCATTTGCTCTGTATATCATTTTCCAAAATTGGCAGATTAATGTTATAAGTTTTAAGTAAAAAAAAGTTTAAAGTACATATATTTTTAATGATCCCCCACTTCATCAGGGATGCTCAGAGCAAAGCTTCTTAAACTAACAACATATGTTTTTATACATTTATAAAAAATATGGTAATAATGAAAGGTTTCTGAACATTCAACAGCTAAAAATTAATTCAAAATCAAGTCATGATGAATCTAAGGTGTTTCTGGCAGACCTTGCCTGTGTTTCATTATATAACTTCACTGTAGCCTTGGCTCCCAACACACAACATGCTCTGCACTGTGCAAGCTGTCACACAATGCCACGCAAACTGACATGACCCAAAGTAGCTCAGGTTAGAGTCAAGACTATTACATGCGAGAATTACATTGTTTTTCTTTTTTTCAAGGCAGGGTCTCACTCTAGCCCAGGCTGACCTAGAATTCATTATGAAGTCTCAGGCTGGCCTCAAACTCAAGGAGATCTCCTACCTCTGCCTCCCAAATGCTGGGATTAAAGGCATGTGCCACCACACCTGGTGGATTTTTAAAATTTTTTATTGATAGCTTCCATAATCATAGACCATAATCAATTATGATTCCCTCCCCACCCTCCCTCATATCTCTTCCCTCTCTCAATTAGTCTCTTGCTTCAGTGTCATCATCTTTTCCTCCCATTATGCGTAGGTATTATCAGGTACTATAAAGTCATGAATATCAAGGCCATTTTGGGTCTGGAAGTTTGCATTGTAAACAGTCCTATCCTTCCTTTGGCTCTTACAATCTTTCCACCACCTCTTCCACAATAGACCCTGAGCCTTGGGAAGTGTGATAGAGATGTCCCAGTGCTGAACACTCCACTGTCATTTCTTCTCAACACTATGCTGTCTTTTGAGTTATCCCAGTGGTCACCGCCATCTGAAAAAGAAAAGGTTCTCTAGACAAAAGTGAGAGTACCATTATGTTTTGGGTCTGCTCATTTTTTTTTTTAAAAAAAGAAAGTGTTTAGAAGGCAGTTTAGTAGGCGTAATATATGTATTTAGCCTGATAACAGCAGGTGTCACTCCCCTAGGGTTCATGACCTCCCCCACCATGGGCTTATGACTAGGTCTTCAGTACCAGGCATGCATTCCCTCCCATGGATCAGGCCTTCAGTCCAATTAGAGAGCAGTTGGTTTTTCCACAATAGATGTGCCACTATTGCCCCAGTTGGTCCATTTGGCTTGGCTGGCCCATTTTAAGGCTTGCAAGGTCCCCTGCTTTTCATCACCATTGATGACTTCTCTCTCCCATAGGGCTGCCATGTAGCCATAGCTTTTACCAGCTTTCTGTCAGCTGGTTAACAGGGAGGAGGGTTCCAACTCAGCTCCAGCTTGATTTCTCTGTGATTTGCAGCCCAAGAATATGTGGTCTTCAAAATTAGGGTCTTACCATCTCATTCTGGTGAGCAACCAAGAGCCTTGGCAATGGCCTGTAATATTTTGGGGGCTTCAAAAACCTTCCTGGCCCATAACTCACTGGAAGGTATCCCATCCCTGGCACTGAAGTTTTTCTAGTAATAATCTATGGTTACTGGTTGTGCCATTATATGAAGGAGAACATATGACATTTGGCTTTCTGGGCCTGAGTTACCTCACTTAGTATGATCCTTTCCAGATCCATTTATTTCCTGGCAAATTTCATTTTTTCTTTACAGTTGAATAGTATTCCATTGTATAAATGAACCACATCTTCATTATCCATTCATCAGTTGAGAGGCATCTAGGCTGGTTCCATTTCCTAGCTATTGTAAATAGAGCTGCAATAAACATGGATGAGCAAGTATCTGTCTGTCTCCTATCTTGCTCTGCTTGCAAATAAATAAATAAATAAAATAGTCTTTTTTAAAAATTGCTATTTGAGTTGCCAACTTGAGTTTGATAAAAAAGAAATCATTCAGTGAATTTTGGCTTAGGATAGAATTTTCAATGATTTCTGAAATGGCCCTAAACTCAATACACCTACTATTTTGTACTATATGTTTATGAAATGAGGTGTTCTCAGTATTGATGATCATAAAATGAAAACATTGATCAACTCTGAAAAAGAGCATCCTGCAGTACTAGCAATCAGAAGCAGCCCATGGGAGATAAGGGTTTATTTTTCAGCTTACAGTTTCAACGGGAAGTTTCTCCATGCAGGAAAAGCATGACAGGCCTGAGCAGTATGCCTGGATCACATCTTGTCACAGCAGTAGGGAAAGACACAGTCCCAGTGATCCAGTTCTGAACACCAGTGGGCTGGATTCATAAACCTGAAGGTTGGTCCCCAATGACACACCTCCTTTAGCAAAGCTTGCAACTTTTGCAAATTGCTGCCAGCTGGGGACCAACTGTTCAAAACACAGGAGGCTATGGAAGACATTTCATTGGAACCACCACAACTGATATGGGTCACATGCTTCTATCAATCATGGTGGCCAGAGGCATGGCATTGGCTGATTGGCTTGGTGAAGATCTGTCCCCAGCTGGAGCTTGGGGTGTAGTCAGCTTTTATTTTTGGCAGTCCTGAAGGGGCCAGGGATAATATATGCCCTCCTAGGTTGGAGAGATGGCTTAGGGGTTAAGACACTTGCCTGCAATGCCTAAAGATCCAGATTCAATTCCAAAGTACCCACGTAAAGCCAGATGCACAGAGTGGCGCATGCATCTGAAGTTTGTGGTGGCTAGAGTCCCTGGTGTGTCCATTCTCTCTGTCTGTCTCTCTTCTATCTCTCTTTGTGCTTTTAAATAAATAAATAAAATAAAGAAATATTTTAAAGAAGACACATCCTCCTATGACCTGCTTCTTTCAACTCAACCCTACATCCCATAGTATGAGCTCATCTGCCACCAGCTGGTGATCAAACCTTCAAGAAATAAGCCTTTTTTTTGGGAAGGATGTTCATAGTCAAACCATAACACTTTGCCAAGAGTGTGGTGGGAACAAAGACAGCAAACCACAAAATCTCCAGGTGCTGGCGCTGGCATTCTAAACAAGTCCTGTAAGTACTTAGTACCCTCAGCTAGGTGGCTGCTCATTCATACTTGTCATGTAAGAAGGCGACCCACAGGTCCAGCATGCCTAGTGAGCCTCCTCATGGACGGTGGGCGTGACTCTCCACCAGGTGACCCAGGCCTTGAATTCTTTTTTCTTTTTCCACTAAGCCTATTCTTTAATCCATTTCTTGCGATGTGACTTTTAATCCACTACATGGGGAGACCCAGAGAAGAACAGTGACACAGAAGAAAAACATATTCAACCAGAAGTGCAGCTGACGTGCCTTCTCATCTTGTCTATCAGCCTACAGCCAGTTACAATCTTTTGTAGAAGTAGTCCAGAATGTATTGAAGTGTCTTCTGTATCTCAAGTTTTGAAAAATATAGGAAGAGGGCTGGGAAGATGGCTCAGCTGTTAAAGGTGCTTGCTTGCCAAGCCTGATGGCTTTGGGTTCAATTCTCCAGCACCCATGTAAAGCCACATACACCAAAGTGACACATGTGTCTGGCATACATTAGCAGTGGCAAACACCCTGGTGTACCAGAGTGCACACACACACTTGTGAATAAGTAAAATTTATTTAAAAATATAAGAATAACAGTTAAAAATATGGGGATAGACTCACTAAATACTAGAATGTTTATCATAGCCAAAAAATGTCATCAGGACCCCAAGAAAATTTAAAAAGTATATAATTTGGAACAAAAAAATATATAGCTGTTAAGATTAAAAAATGTATATTTTATTTTATTTTTCCATTGAAGCCCTAGAAATTAGATCCAACATTGTTATTGGTAACCTTGGTTTCCAGTATAGAGGACAATGGATAATATTTCTCTTCCTGACTGATTTCCAAGGCAATTTTAAATATACCTCTGGGCCCATTTTGGGACTGAACTGGCAATCCAAATCTATAAGGTGATTCTGAACAGGGAGGCCATCTGGTGGCCAGTCTGGAAGTTTCTTGTTTCTAAAACCCAGGGTTGCCTTCATTCCTGACTCTGGCTTTGGAAGTGTAAGTTGTCACACTTTCGTGAGGATCTCTGGTATTTCCTGAACTGGATGGAGTCCAAGAATCTGCTGCCAAATGGAGATTCCATCGCACGCAGTTTGGTTGCATGACAGGTTTTCACACTGTGCTTTGAGTCTGTGTCTAGGGTGTCACCTGTGTGATATTTGTCTTTCTGAATCTGACTTATTTTGCTTAATATGATCTCCAGTTGCATTTCCTTCTGCAAATGACGTAATTTCATTTTTATGGCTGAATTAATAACTCCATGGTGTATAGACACACATTTTTTAATCTATTCATCTATGAGGGGATATCCAGGCTGATTCCATAATTTGACTATTGTGAAAAGTGCAGGAATAAACATGGATGTGCATGGATTTCTGTGTAATGTTGTAATCTTTTGGGTTTTATACTTGGAAGTGGTATAGACAGGTCTAAGGTTGTTCTAGTTTTAGTGTTTTGAAGAACCCCCGTACTGATTTCCATAGCGGTTGTACCAAGTTGTAATCCCCATCAGCAGTGCACAAGGGTCTCATTCACCTACTCACCAGCCTTTTAAAGAATATATTTATTTATTTGCAAGGAGAGAGATAGATGATAGATAGATAGATACATAGATAGATTAGACAGATAGAGAACAGTGTGCCAGGGCCTTCCTCCAGCCACTGCAAACAAACTCCAAATGCATACACCACTTTATGCATCTGGCTTTATGTGGGTACTGTGGAATTGAACCTGGGTCGTTAGGCTTTGCAGGCAAGTGCCTTAACTGCTGAGCCATCTCTCCAGCCCTGTTATTTCTTTTCTTTCTTTTTTTTATTTGACAAGCAGCGACATCACGCTTGTCATTTTAATGTAGGTACACTTATTATATCACACTGGTGATATTGTAAAGAGTAGAAAAATAGGGGCTGTCAGATGACCAAAACTTTACGGAGGCACAGGCCTGCTTCTTCCCATGAGAGCACACCAAATGGTGATGGCAATGGCCTTCTCACACCACACTGGAGGGTGTGTTTATCTGCAGACGCTTGGCTGTGCTCAGTGCTCTGCTTTTCTATCAGAACCTCTATGATTTTTATTTTTGAGGTAGGGTCTCGCTTTTGCCCAGGCTGACCTTGAACTCTCCGCGGTCCTCCTACCTCTGCCTCCTGAGTGCTGGGATTAAAGGTGTGCGCCACCATGCCCGGCTCTATGCACTTCTTAATCATGCAGATACTGGGATTCAACCTGGCTCTCCTGGCTGACGACCTCCTGAATAAAGGACATAGTGCCTATGTACTTTCCATGCTTTCATGATATGGACTTCAGCAGCTTGTAGAGACATCTTCTGGTCCTCGGCTACAGCACTTCTAGTCTACTCCATTTCCTGCGGGGTATCCTGCACTGATGTCGTGATTTTCAACTTTGTTCTTTTACTGCTGAATTCATATTTAATGAAGACAAAGACTGCGTCGATGTCTTCCTTTTCTGAATCCTGGTTAATAATTTTTCACATTAAGTAAAGATTTGATTATTTTGGTTAATTCCTTCTCATTCATGTGAGTGCTGTCTTGAAGTTCTTTAAGTTTCCCTGCTACTGAAGCAGGAAGAATTGCTTTTTGGTAGGTTATAACCATATCTACATATAGTTTTCCAAAAAAGTTTGTTGTAACTTCACCTGCCCATATGTAACCATGTAAATTTCCTTCCACTGAAATGCTGCCTATAAAATAATAAAAACATCTGTACACTTTTTTCTAACTCCTGGGGAATTGGAAATACGGATGAAGGAACCTGAGTAAGAGACCACACACCAGCCTGTAGGACATATATCTGAAAACAAATCCCCAAACCCATCACTGTGTCTTGGTTTTTGATGAAGTTGTTGAACTTATTTTTGAGGTCCACACGGACACTCCTGTCCCTGTACATCTGGTGCAGCTTGCTGGTGAACTCAGAGCCACAGGCTTGCTTTAATTTATTGATCATGGCTTCTTCAGAACCTATAGACATTAACAACCCACAAATTAAACATTTTGCCAGCATTCTTGCATAGAATTTTTGAAAAACATCTTTATCATTAATATATTTAAAAACAGCAATGAAGCTGGTGAGTTTGTCTTCCACTTCATTTTCAGTAAGTTGTCACAGGATTTAGCAAGTAGTTCAGGTGCTTTGCAAACAGACATAGGTTCTCTGTAATTTACAAAGGATGTCGAGGCCTTATCCAATGCACTCATAAAATGCTGATCAGCATTTAAAGCAGTGCTGATAAGTTGGACAAATTTCCCATGGACTTCCAAAACTGGTTCCACAAACAGTGTTGACATGTTTTCTTGAGTGAGGTTACTGGTTGCTCTAAGGCCCTCATCCTGAACATGAGTTTGTAGCTCCTAAATCATACGAAGTAACCCAGTGGACACGACCTTGAGTAAGACATACATATTTGCCATGTCATTTTTTTTTCTCTTGTCAAATGATAAGGCGCCTTATTCCACATGCAAGAATTGTAAGTGGTCTGAAACCATTTGCTGCTGACATTCATGAATCACTTTAGTATATGAACTTGGATGCATTTTGATGACACATGTCTTCATCTTTTAACCTACCTAGAACCCTTTCTATATCCTGTGAGCCATTTGATTTTTGTATTAAATTTGAAATTTCCTGTTTATAGTATTCTCCTGTTTCAGTCAGAAGGGGGACTCAAAGATTTCCTGGTCAAACTTTAAGGGATTTTTTTTCTTATACTGTTCAATATGAACAAAGGAGTTAATAACCCATAGATTACTCTCTGGTTTGGATCTTCTCCACCACAATAATTTTTGATTTCTCAAAGCAGCATTTGGATAAGGATTGTCTGAAGCGGTTCAACCATCAGCTTCCTCAACATATCCAATGCCAGTTTTCCTATTTCCACAATTGGTTCATGCATAGCTCTACCGCCATAACCATACTGAAGGTCAGCTTTGGGCAATTTATTCTTTTGTTTCCTTTGAGGTAGGGTCTCACTCTAGCCCAGGCTGACCTGGAATTCACTATGTAGTCTCAGGCTGGCCTCAAACTCACAGTGATCCTCCTACCTCTGCCTCCCAAGTGCTGCGATTAAAGGTGTGCACCACCATGCCTGGCCAATTTATTCTTTTTAATAAACTGGGAAGAGAGTGAGATACCTGTACAAGCAGCCCATGTAGTCTGCACTCTTGCTGCACCCTTCTTAGTACCTATGACACCTAACAAGTACTCGTTCCTCAGACTCTAGAACTCTCTTGTGCAAACTCTGAATGTGATTTTCCAAAAATAAACAAAAAACAAACAAACAAAAAAAACCCCGAAACTTTGTTTCTGCATAAAATCTTTCTTTCAGCATTTCAGGATAGGCCACACATAAAGCACAGGTATCTGAGAAGTGATCGTTCAGTGTTGCTCTCTCAGCATAGTTCAATGTGACACCTGCTTTGATTGTGCTTAGGAGCTTGTTCCCCATCTCATCAAAATCAACGACTCTTGGATTCAAAGACATTGTGCCCGTTTAGTGTTGAAACATTGTGCAGAAGCTGAGCCATCTCTCCAGCCCTGTTATTTGTTTTCTTAATGACTGATCTATATGGCATAAGCTGGGATCTCAGTGTAGGTTTATTTTTCCATGGTAGGGTCTCGCTCTAGTCCAGGCTGACCTAAAATTCACTATGTAGTTTCAGGGTGGCCTTGAACTCACAGCGATTCTCCTACCTCTGCCTCCTGAGTGCTGGGATTAAAGGTATGCACCACTTGGCCTCAGTGTAGTTTTAATTTGTATTTTCCTGATAGCTAAGGATGTTGGACATTTTTTTTCAAATGTTTGTTCAAATGTACATCATCTGTGTTTTTTTTTTCTTTTCCTTATTGAATTAGGATCTCATCACTTTTGCCCAGGCTGATCTGAAATTCACTCTATAGCCCCAAGTTGGCCTTAGACTCACAGGGATTACCTTATCTCACTTGGAAGGCTCCAAGTGCTGGGATCAAGTGCTGGGATACAACCAGCTAGTATTTTTATTTATTTATTTATTTGGATGAGAGAGAGAGAGAGAGAGAGAGAGAGAGAGAGAGAGAGAGAGAGAGAGAGAGAGAGAGAGAGAGAGATTCTTAATTTTTCATTCCCAGTACCACCATCATAATTGACAGGGCAATAAACTTGATGTAGTAAAAAGAAAAAGACAAATGGTTGGAAAGACCTCCGGAACATACAGGTAATTGACACTACATTGCATTAATCAACAGTGGGTACTTTTTTCAAACTGTGTTTATGAACAAGGAGGCTTCCCTATTTAAGCCACAGTAACTCTTCCATGAGCATCGCTGCTTCTCTGGCAGGTTTGTACAGCTCCTCTAAAGCCTTTGGGACACTGTCCCAAAGTAACCTTCAGCTCTCTTGACAACTCCCCTGCTAAGAACTGCAGCCTTTTCTGTTGCTTTTAAAACCTCCTGCTGCCTTCTCTGCCACAGCCACCACCATAGAGACTGCCAGAGTTTCTTCCTCCCAAACTGCCCCCCTTTGTGGGTCCTTGATTTGATTTCTGTTGTCCACTCTAGTTTCCAAAATCATTACAGTTCCCTTATCCACCACAGTGAGAACTGGCAATGTCTCCTTTTCGGTGTCCAAGTTCTTTTACTTCTCTGATGTTTTCCTTCTGTTTTAAGATGTAAAATTTTCTTATAGATTGAAGAGACAAAATACAGAAATCGTATTTTGAGCAGAGTTTTTCTTTCCTTTCAGGCTCTGAAGCTTTCTTGGACTATCTTTTTGGGTTGGATTACTGAGCTCCGTGTAAAGTATGAAACAAAAACAGGACTTTTTTGTTTTTTTGGCGACTGAGCTTGTGCTGGGAGAAGGATCAAAGGAAAGGGAAGAAAAACAGACTGTAGAGGTCTAGAATGCATGGTGAACCTGTCTGAAAGATATATCACAAACTTTAGAAGTTGAACTGTCATATTAACAGCAGATTCATGGGTAGCAGTTTCCAGCGTTTATGTCCTTTAGCTGAGGACCACCCTAAAGGGAAGGGCTGGAAGGCATTGTTTTATTTTCATAAGGAAATACACCAGAGACAGAGTGCTTGGCAAGCAGCATCCTTCCCTGAGAACACAGGAACTGGCATTTGAACCTGGCTTCCCTGACTCTAACTCCTGGCCTTTTCCTGGCTTAGCAAGACAGTTTTGATTACTCTGGAAAGGCTTTCTGTGTTCACACCCCTTCAGCATGAGCTGAAGGATTCAAGGCTGTTGATTTTGCATTCCTGGGAATCTTTCAGCCCCACTCCCTCCATCTGCATACTACGAATGCTTTCTTTATGGAAGAACTCCAGACGAGGAAATATTTTGGTGCCAATCTGAGTTAAATATCAAAAACCTTCTTTGTAATTTCTGCTTAGGTTATGATACCTAAGGGATTCCAAAGAGTGACAAGTGTGAGTCTGCTCTGGCATTTTTTTTTTTTCTGGGGGAAGAGAGTGAGGAGCCAAGGGAAGTTAAGAATTCTCGTGCCCCAGCCGAGCCCAGCTGCCAGGGCTTATGCTGGATTGCTGGGGAGAACTAACACAGAGCTCGGGATCCGATTTCGTGGTTCCACCTCAAATGGGATTGTCTTATTGGTCTGGCAGGAGCCTGCAGGATTTAAAGTGAAATGAAACTGGACTCTGGGGGACAGCACAGGAAATTACAAATGACAGCTGCTCAGCTCAATAGCAACATCTGGTCCAGAGGCCTCATCCAGGCCCCCTAGTATGTGAGGAATGGGATCCATTGGCATCGAGCTTGGAGCCTTTGGGGAAAGCTCTTAGAGCCGAGCAGAGACTTGGAGGCTTGGCTGTTCCTTTACTAGCCTAGTGCCTGTTAGTTAGGTACCCGGCTTCTTTTTCTCAGCCTTAGTTTGATAATTTGTCAACAGGAGCATAATCTTACTCGGTTTTTTTCTTTTTCTTTTGTGTGGACACCAGAGGTTAATGTTGGGGTCTTCCTTGATCACTTTCCTTTTTATTTATCAAGGCAGGGCTCTCACTTGAGCCCACAGCTCCCTGATTGAACCAGTCTAGCGAGCCAGCTTGTCTCTCTCTGTCTCTCTGTCTCTCTCTGTCTCGGTCTCTCTCCCCACCCCCGGCACTGGGAAGGCCAGTCTAGCTGGACTGCAAACTTCATGAGTCTCCTGGTTTTGTCTTCCATTGCTGTAGGCAGATTGGGATTCCAGATGCATACAGCATTTTATTTTGTGTCCAGCTTTCAATGGATACTGAAGAGTAAACCCAAGCCCTCAAGCCAGCACCTCTCACCACTGAGCCATCTCTTCAGCCTCTGGCACTTGGTTTTTGCAAGAAGAAAAAGCTCTATAATGTGGCTGACCAGCAAGCAGATCAAATGCTGTAAAGTCATTCTCCTCCATAATCTGTTCGTAGTCAGGGAATGTATAGAAAGGGAGAGGGTCAGAGCTGATGCTCGGATGACACGTGAGCTCATTCCTTTCACTGGGAGATATGCTCACAGTGTATGGGGATTTTTGTTCAAGTAAAGTTGTGGTTCATTAAAAAAGGAGAGCAGAATGCAAGAGATGATGGGTGTAGACTCTCAAGAGAGAACCATGGTCTAGAGAGATGGCTTGGCCGTTAAATGCACTTCCTTCGCAAGCATGAGGCCTGAGACCGCCAAAGTTCAAGCCTTCAGACCTCATGTAAACAGCTGGGCCACATGTGTCTGTAACTCCAGACTCTCTTGAGTGGAAGCGCATCTCTGGCTGGCTGATTTAGAGAGTGACAGGCACTGCAGGAGGCTCTGAGGTTGGGATACACTGTAAAACTCCCTTGAGCACGGAACAGATGAAGCCCTGGGCAGAGGATTTTGGGCTCGAGACATCATTGCCTGGATGCTCTGTCTGCGCATGTCCATTCCTGCAGAGCCAGTTCCGATCCATAAGAATCATTAATGAGAGGCTCAGAAAATAGCTTACGCTGAGAAATTGATGTTTGGGTGTATCCAGGCCTTAGTCAATTTCACCAAGATTCAGAAGCATTGAGCAACTTGCTCAAGGGCCCATGACTCATTAATGGTAAAGCCAAGACTTGTCTGTGTCAAAGCACATCTTCACATAGAGTAAGTAAGTCGATACCTAAGGTAATTCATGGGACATGCTACTCAAGAGCTGAGAAAGAAACAGGCAACCTTAGCAGCTGGAGTGGTCAAATGAACCTACTTGCCTATGACTTTCCATTTTAGCCTAAATGTTCCATGTTCCAGATAGCTCCTCAGCCCCAGGAACACTGATAGCTCATAGCCTGTTTGTTACTAGTAGGGTCATGCTATTCCTTTGATGACCATAAAAGAAAATATTAGCATTGATATTAATCTTGAGGAATTTCAGAAACGTGAGAGAACAAGCCAACAGCAATACAACGAGATAATGATGCCTGAACAGGGATGAAAACAGATGTTATACAACTACAAAAATGACCAAACACCCCCCTCTCCTGGCTAGCAGGAGAGACTGCTACTGCTGCTTTAAAAAATGCATTTTATTTAATTCAGAGAGAGAGAGAGAGGGGGGGGGTGCACCAGGGCTTCCTGCCCCTGGAAAGGAACTCCAGACACTTGCACCATTTAGTGCATCTGGTTAAAATGCCTGTAACCACTGAGCCATCTCTTCAGTCCTGTTGCCTCTTCTTTAATGACAATTCTTGTTTCTTTCCTACAGTCCATGAAATATAAATAACCATTACATCTCCTGCTTTCTGAAAGTTCAAACCCAACACTGTTTGCTACTTCATTGGTCCCTCCTACAAATGAGCTAACACAGCCAGATTCCTTTAACAAGCTCTTCCTGGCACAGCTCTCTGAGACACTTCATGTATCAACACAGCAGGAGGTGTCCTTGTGGCACAAATTAACCCAACTCCTTTGGGCTGCTGTCTTCTCTTCGTGAACCAACTGAGCATGCCCAGGGGTGCACTCTTTGTCCCAGGTGTGCTTTTTGGAGGTAGGGTCTTGCTCTAGCCCAGGCTGACCTGGAATTCACTGTGTAGTCTCAGTGTGGCCTTGAACTCACAGGAATCCTCCTACCTTTGCTTCCCAAGTGCTGGGACTAAACGCGTGTGCCACCATGCCTGGCCCAGGTGTGCTCTAAATATATATATATATTTCCAAGGAGGGAGGAAGGGAGGGAGGGAGAGAGAGAGAGAGAGAGAGAGAGAGAGAGAGAGAGAGAGAGAGAGAGAGAGAGAGAGAGAGAGAATATAGGCATGGCAGGTCCTCTTGAAACTGCAAACGAACTCCAGATGCATGTGCCACTTTGTGCATCTGGTAGCTTCTGGGAAATTAACCCAGGCATTCAGACTTTGCAAGCAAGTGCCTCTAACCACTGAGAAATCTCTCCAGCCCCCACCCCCTGCCCCCACCACCAGGTGTGTTTTAGGAATTTTTTTTCATGTCAAACCATTCATCTTGCCCGGCATGGGAGCAATCCCAGCACTTGGGAGGCAGAGGTAGGAGGACTGCCATTAGTTCAAGGCCACCCTGAGACTACATAGTTAATTCCAGGTCAGCCTGGACTAGAGCCAGACCCTACCTTGAAACAAACAAACAAACAAAAACCCATTCATCTTATTTTTATTTCAAGACTATAGCTGATATACTCTGTAGTATAGTGGGTGCAGCAACTGGTGACTAGATCTCTTCATCTCCTGATAAATGGTAGAGACTATAAAAATGAAACAATAGCACTTGTATGTGTCTTTGTTGAACTGATGGAACAAAGACTTAAAGACAGGTGCAAAATTAAATACTCTTTTGCAACCCAGAGCTCATTGTTTAGTATGAGTTTTGATACATATAAGAAGGAATATAGGAAAAGGAAAAAGAAAAGGAAAAAAAAATGAAACAAAATAAACCCTCATAGAATATACCCAGAAAGAGAGCTGTGCTCTTTCACCTACTTCTGGGAAAGAGTTTAATAACTGAAGGAAGTTCATTCTGCACTTTCCAATTCAGGGCTTATGTATAAGACCATTTTAGTTTTTCTTTATTTGTTTATTTTTTAAATCAATATTTTTATTGTCCAAAATTAGATACATTGTATTAGTAAATATTACGTTGGTATCCCCGATTCCCTCCTCCCTGTCCCCAATCCACTGGGTATCCTCCTCGGTGGGCATACTGGATCAATCCATGGGATAGGAGGTTATGGATAGCACAACAGGCAGCCAGGTTCCCCACCCCTCCTCCACGGGGCCATATCTCTGGATATTCTCCTCCACCATGGCTCTTAGAATCTTTCCGCCCCCTCTTCCGCTCAGTTCCCTGAGTCATGGTTGGTGAGATTTAAGACTGTTTTACTGTTGAGATCTTAAGGGCCTCAGTACTTCTGCTTTAGGTCGTGTTGGAAATGGTTGGTGTCTGTCACGCTGACTTATCCTGGGTTGACTAGCTGTGCTGATAGATCTCTTGTTATTCTGTCACTCTCTCAAGGGTTTCATTTGGGGCCTATAGGATAAGCCTGGGGTGGTTTGTCTCTTACCAGGATGTCAGCCCTCCACCTGTAGCTCATTGGTGGAGTTGGAATGACCTCGTCTCGCTCACTGCCTTCTGAAATATGCAAACAGGTTCTCCATCAGAGAGTGAGGTCAATATGGGTTAAATGCAACACACATTTCTAATTTGGTGAGATTCTATTGGGATTAGCCTCTCTGTAGTTGGAGAAAATTTTTTTTTCCAGGTAACTGTCTAGCCCAGGCTGACCAGGAATTCACTATGTAGCCTCAGGGTGGTTTTGAACTCACCAAGATCCTCCTACCTCTGCCTCCTGAGGGCTGGGATTAAAGACATGTGCCACCATGCCATTGGCTATTTTATTCTTATTTATTTATTTATTTTTTGAGGATTTTGAACTTAGATCATTGGTAGGGTTTACACAAAGGCAGTGTATGAAGAAAACACATTGTATAATTGATGAAATGGAGTATTACTACCCCCATTGGAGAGTCCATTTCTTTCATTTTATTTATTTGCAAGCAGAGTGGCAGAGAGAGAGAGAGAGAGAGAGAGAGAGAGAGAGAGAGAGAGAGAGAGAGAGAGAGAGAGAGAGAGAATGGGCACACCTGGGCCTCTAGCCACTGTAAATGAACTCTAGATGCATGCTCTACTTTCTACATCTGGCTTTATGTGGCTACTGAGGAATTGAACCCGGGTCATTAGGCTTTGCAGGCAAGCACCTTAACTGCTGATCCATCTCTCCAATCTTTCTTTTTATGTTTTTGCTTGTGTGTGTAATGTGGTATGTGTATGTATGTGGTGGATGTACACATATGCCCTTGTGGTGTCTCACGCACTTGCCTGTGGCAGTGTGTGCCCACCTGCAGGGGAACATTCCGTATTCTACTTCATCACTCTTCCACCTATTCGTGTTTAAGCCGGAGTCTCTTACAGATCCCAGAGCTTGACATTTTTTTTCAGGAGCTCTGGAGATCCCTGGGTCCCTGCTCTCTTGCGGGACTGGGATAACAGTCAGAAGTGGCCATGGCCAGCTTTTTAACTTGGGTTCTGGATATCCTAATTTGGGTGGTCTCAGGACCCCTCAAGCGTTCATGCTCCTGCAGAAAGCATACCTAACCACTGAGCCATTTCTCCAGCCTGCGACAGAGTCTATGTCTAAAGAAGCAGAAGAAGGACTTGACCGCAGGCCCACAGAATGTGCTCTTTCTTCAGTGTTATTCTAAATTTCATAGGAATCTTTCCTCTTTGAATTTAAAGGAGGGTCTGCTATGTGTCTGCCAGTATGGTACCTCTGTCTGAGATGCTAGTCTTGGGCAAAGGAACTCTTTTTTTTTTTTTTTTTGGTTTTTCGA
>PVHP010019271.1:0-31984 GCA_004024765.1 Zapus hudsonius
CCACCACTCCCAGTGCTCTGTGAAGACAGCTTCTGGCTGAATCTACGCTGGTGACACAAGTATTTTGGTCATAGCTGTCAAAAAGCAGTAGTAAAATATATATTCAAAATACTGACAGTGTCCAAGATGTTTGCTTAAGGAAGAAGTCGACGGGAGGTTTCCCAGGGCTGACAACTCCCTCCAGACACCTGCCTATAGCCCTGGACTCCGATGTCTCAAACTGATTCAGCCTAAGACTTCTCAAGGCAAATGAAGGACCTGGAAAACAAGAGCCTCCCTCCCTGTCCTCTCAAAGAAGAAAGTACAGAAAGTACAGTGAACAAGATGCAGCCTTAAAAAACATTGCACGCATGCTGGAGGTGAAGCTGGGAATAGAGTGTGTATCTGGCATTGCTGGACAAATGAATAAGTAAATATTCTGCAAAGCTGCTTTCTCTTTGGGGCATATTCCAACTGTATCCAAAAGGGGAAGCTTTTCCTAGCCACAAGCACCTGCCAAAGTTACCCAAGTTAGATTTAGACATCTGCATAATATACACAGGTCCTACTGAATTTCTTAAATCAAATAATCTATTTTACACTTACAGAAATTGTATATTACATGAGTTATTTCCTTTTACTTGACACAAATTTTACCATTTCAATTATAAATGACGACATATTTTCTACGAAAAAAAAATCAACTGTTGGTTTCAGAACTATATTACATCCAGAAGTAGAACTAAATGGAAATATATTAGTTACTTCAGAAGGTCATCAAATTTCAATCAATTTTAGAATGTTACGGACGTCTGTGACATAGTCCAAAACCCAGTCCTCAATGTGTTGGCTGTGGCTTAAAGATGCCCATCTTTCTGCCAGCCAGTGATTTACAGGGCTGTACACAGAAGGCATACGCAGGACACTGGCCTGAGCCACACACCCCTGGCAAAGGTCTCAGCTCGCCTTGAGCAGTGGCCATTGTATTGATGTGGACGCGCTTGGCTCTAAAGCTTCTTCTTTTTGTTTTTTGTCTAATGAGGTCTTGCTTGTCAATGTCCTGACCTTGACATCTGGGACAAATGATGGCATTGTGATCTGTGGCAACAGTGTGGCCCATTGGAGGAATATAAGCACACTGGACGATATAACTGGATTCATTAGGGAAACATTGGACATTTTGGCCCAGGCAAACATTCTTCAAACACAACTTGGGTGAATAGCAATGTGGCCTGTTGATAACTGAACTAAAACAATATGCTTCATCCTGCCGTTAAAATAGCGCTTTGATCAAGAAATAGGGTTTCTGCTCTTATCTCTAATTATGGCAGCAGAGCAGACTGAAAGATAACTTAGGTGCCAAGAGATAATGGTGCAAATGCCAGTGTTGTGTTAGGCATCTGACAGAACTCTATGAAGGTCTGAATAGTAATCTTGCACTTAGCAAACAGGCCTTTCCTGTCCACGGCCAGGGACAGAATCTGATATTCCTGCTGCTGAGATAACGTGATGGAGAAATGTCTACTGGGTGCCCAACATCCATCAGTATCTCAATCAAGCTTCTCCTCCTGATGAGATGCTAGAGGCTGCTACAGGTTCCCCGATCTGCTATCCTCGTGATTTTATCACCTTATTGTTTTCATCCCAGGTGTCCTGGCCATAGCATGACAGGCAGGCAGGCAAGCTGGAAAAGGTTACAGAGACTTTTCTGATCCACTGGAAATCACAGAGGAGAACTAGACAGGGGAAACTGCCATGTGGGATCCACTTCGGAATCTATAAAGGTGGATTGTTAATTAGAGGTCAAAATAATGAAGTTCTGGGCTGCAGAGATGGCTCAGTGGTTAAAGCTGCTTGCTTGCTAAACCTGCTGGTTTTGACTTCCCAATACCTTCTTAAAGCCAGATGCACAAAGTGATGCATGCACTTGGAGCAGAAGTCAGAGGCCCTGGCATGCTCATGCTCTCTCAAAACAAACAAATAAATATTAAAAAAAAAACAGAAATGAAGTTCTAATAATCTATCATTGGATGGTTTTCAAAAAAGGTAACTAGACACATGGAGGGAGTTTTTCTCCTTTATCAAACATGATTACTGTACACAGATGGATAGTGCTGTCTAATGTCCACCTGGAAGAGAAAGAACCTGGGAAAAGTGGATGGGGTCTCTGCCTCGTGTGTGACAGTTTCCCATTCCTGTGACAAAATGAGCTATGCACTCAAATTAAAGGGGAAACGTTTATTTTGGCACAGCCCACAGTTACTTAGCCACATGGCTTTGGCCCCAAGGCAACCTAGTTCATCAAGATAGAAGCATATGGTGAAGACAGGTTCATTTCATGGTAGCCAGGAAATAAAAAGAGAGGGTTAAAAGGGCAGAAGAGCCAATGTCCCCTTCAAGGACACCCCCCCACCTCATGGCCTTCAATTTCTTCTAGGCCTCACCCCTTCCAAACAGTGTAATATGTCAGTGACCAAGACTTTAACACATGAACCTCTGGGGACCACTTCCACAAACCTCAGCAGAAGCATAGGATGAGCACTAAGAAATGTATTCGAGTAACATAATCACACCTACCTGTTTTTATCTTCTGCCTTGGCTATAAGTAGGCCCTGAAACTGAGGACAAGTTGTCCTTTTTGGCCTGTCTGGGCTCTCTGTGTCAGAATGCCATAGCCTGGTCTACTGGGAACTCTTCAGCCCTCAGTCTACCTTTACCCTAGCCAAGTCCTCTCACATGGCTAAACCCACGAACAGCAGCATTCTGTCCCCATCTTAATGTCACCAGAAAGAGCAGGCCACTGCCTCCTTTTGTCTTTCTTTCTTTCTTTTTTTTTTATTTGCTTTTTCAAGGTAGAGTCTTGCTCTAGTCCAGGCTGACCTGGAATTCACTATGTAGTCTCAGGGTGGCCTCAAATTCATGGTGATCCTCCTACCTCTGCCTCCCGAGTGCTGATAGTAAAGGTGTGCACCACCACGCCTGGCTTCCTTTCATATTTTGACAGTGCTACATCCTCCTGATTTCTCCCTCCACCCTTGCTCTCCCATAGCAGTTTCCTGGGCTCCCTCCTACGCCTGCACTATAGATCCTGGTTCCCCTTTGCAACCTCAAGATCCAAGCCTCCACTCGCCATCATTCTGGTCTTCCAAACTCCCACCAGAATGGCTCCTTAAGCTCTACCCATAGCAGTATAGGGCTTCTGGAGCCCGAACTTCCAAACTCTTCCTCAAACTACTTCTAAAGGTCTATGAACCACACTGTCAGGTTGATCACAGTAATAGCCCCACTTTTTGGTAACAATGTATTAATTACTTTCTTATTGCTGCAAACAGTATCTTATTAGAAGCAACTTAAAAGAATGTATTCCGGCTTACAGTTCCAGAGGGTATAGTCCAACATGGTAAGGAAGGAGTAAGGAGCCAGATGGCCATATTACATGCCTTCCCTGGCATGGTACACTGTATCCCCTGGAACTGGAGGCCAGAACAAACCCTTCCTCTCTGAAGTGGCTTCTGTAATGTATTTGCCAGACTATGCCTCCAGAAAAAACCCCAAAGTGGTCAGCCATGGGGCCTGGAATGAAATTCCATGTGGTTATCCTAGCCTAGTAAGTAGTGTCCCCACACTTCACTGATCTTGTCCCAACCCCACAGATACAACTAAACATATCCGAGTCACCCAGTGGCTTCATTCATTTGTTGATCAAACTGCATATTTATTGATCTATTTATTTAGAGGCAGGGTCTCACTATGTTGCCAAGACTAGACTAGAACATTTGAGTTCAAGTGAAGTTCCTGCCTCAATCTTCCAGGAGCTGGGACCATATGCCTTGCCCCAGCCTTTTCCTTAGATTGTGAAACTCTTTCTGCTTAGAGGGTCCTTTCTTCTAGCCCCTGCACGAGTGACTTTGTTGCATCCTTTATAGCCCAAATGTTATTTCTAAAAGAAATCTCTTCTGTAAATTATTTCAGCACCCTATGACCCTTATCATAATATATAAGTAAGCATTTATTTATTTATTTATGGTTTAGTTAATTACTGATCATACTATAAACAACAGGAACTTTGCTAAAGTCTCCATTATATGTCCAGTACAACAACCTCAGTATGTAACTGTTCAAATTGGGTGTGGTGGCACACAGATCATCAATTGAGCCCAGAAATTCAAGGTCAGTCTTGGAAACTTAATGACACTTCATCTCAAAACACACACACACACACACACACACACATTCAATGAATGAATGAATGAATGAATATGGATGAATAGTATTTCTACAATATTATTGTAAACGAATGGCTTTTAACAGTGTTGGGGATTGCACCTTATGGGGATTGCCTCATGGATGCCAGTATTGTGCCAATGAGCTCCAGACCCCAAGTAAACAGCTGCTTCAAAACCCCACAAGCCATTTGAAAAGAACATAAATAGTTCTCTTTATTTCTGATAAAGATTTTGCAAAACAAATGACTATCATACTTAGACTTCAGGGAAAAAGCCACTTAAAAACTCTAGTTCACATTGGGTTCTCAAAACACTGTTTATTTTGTGCTATTTGTAAATTTTTCTTTTCTATTTAGCTAAGTAATTTCTCCAAGGAGCTTCAAGAATGTGAAAGTAATTAAATTACGTGTTTTTTTAGGATTCTATAATTCAGACCACTAATTTAGTTAGGTCTCTCTCCAACTTAATATAAATTTATAAAGTTTTTCCCATATTTTCTTCACTCGTTTTCTTAGTCTAAGAGGTATAATTATTAGGTTGGGCAGCTATAAAAATTATTTAACTCTGAGATTAGAATTCAAAATGAATTTTTCTGTAAGTATTGGAGCTACTGTGTGGTGAGACAGGAGAAAGAGGGTACAGGAAAGATCTAGAGCGAGGGTATGTAATTTCCCAGGAACCTTCTAGAGTCTATCACTGTGGTTTTCTGAACAGCATCAAAATGTTTCCCTTGTCATGTTCTCTCTGACTTACTCATATTTTTGTGATAGGTATAGCATTATGTACAATGGGTCACTCTTTGTGAAAAATTTGCATACTTTTTCTCTATGTGTTTATAAAGTGCCACATCACAAACACGTGTCTGTGATGTGACAGGCTTTCCTTATGTGTGGTCTTACTGGCCAGAACAGAGGCAGAGGTTTGTACTTACCAGAATGACAGATGGGGTAACTGCTTCTGTGTGTCTCTTAAATAATCTTGATCATTTCATCTGAAAATGTCTTACAGTGAATATCTAATTCAATACATTTTGCAGACAAAATTCGTCCACACACAATATTTCCATCTAAGAACATCTGAACACAGGACTGTGGGTATAGGGCAATGGTACTGTTTGTTTAGGATGGGTGAGGCCTGGAGTCTAATTGGGGGGGAGGGACTACTCATGTAACTCTTTGTGCACGTGTGTGGGGCATGCACTGAGGATGCAGATCGGTGGTAGGGAGGCCAGAGGAGGAAGACATGGTTTCTTCTGCTCTTTTGCCCCTTCACCTTATCTCTTTGAGCCAGTCTCTCACTGAACCTGGAGCCTATGCTATTTTTCAGTTAGTCTAATTGACCAGCAATACTCCTGTATGTGCCTGGCTCAGTGCTGGGGTTCCAGGTGTACATGGCTATACCTGGCTCTTCTATGTGGGGACTGAACTCAGGTCCCCATGCTTGTAAAGCAGGTACTCTTAGCCCACTGAGCCATCTCCCTGTCCCTCACAAACTCCTTTTGAATGTGCGTGTTCATATGTGCCGGGGTGTACAAGCATGGAGGCAAAAGAGCAACCTTGAGTGTCATTCCTTGAGAAAGCCATCTACCTCTTTGAGTTAGGGTCTCTCATTGACCTAGAGCTTTCCAATTAGGCTAGACTGGCTGACCAGTCAGCAAGCTCCAGGAATCCTCCTGTCTCTGCCTTGTCAGTGTAGGAATTATGAATACACTACCATGCCTTTTGTCATTCACAAACTTTTAAAAAAATATTTTATTTATTCATTTTCAAGCAGAGAGATACAGAGAGAGAGAGAGAGAGCGAGTGCACCAGGGCCACCACCTTGTGGGTCTGGCATATGTGGGTGCTGGGGTGTTGAACCCGGGGCCTTAGGCACTAGAGGCAAGTGCCTTAACCACTGAGCCATCTCTCCAGCCCCTCAGTCACAAACTTTTAAAGGTATCAGTGGAGACAGAATATTTTGGAAAGACCCATATAACTGAAGGGAATTACATCACTGGAACAATGACATAGTTTCTACATTTGTGAATGCCAATTCTAGAGGTAGTTGGGAAAGTCAGAGAATGTGCCCAACCCATCTATTACAGTGTAAGCCCAGTCTAGGAGTCTCTGATGGCCATGGTATTGTGACAGGTCAGGCAGCTCCAGAGACAACCTCCCCTTGATGGGGGAGGTGTCTATCTAGAGCTAAAACTTAGGTGCTAAAACTGTTTGGTCAGATATGAACCAATCAGCTGTCTCTCTGACTCACCTGGGGAAAACTTAAATTAACTTTCCTAGAAAAAAAGCACTCTCTTCCCCACATGGCAGGCTGGCAAATGGACCTCTGACTCTCTAGGGACCAGTAAGGTCGCCCCAGCCCCCACCACAGCCTGTGGTGGGGGGCTGGATTTCTCTTCCACGTGAATCTTTTCTTCTCATGATCTTTCCCCTTTCTGCTTGTTTAGCTAAACAACATAAATTCTGTTAAACTCTCTATGTTGTTCTCCCCATACTGGTGGCTGGAGAACTCTGTAACTCCCCATGTTCCCTTAATTAATAAAGTCTTCCACTATACCTTACTATTTTGTTGTCCATGATTTTAATTCTTTAACTTTGTAGACAAGAATTCGGGTATTCCTTAATTTTGGGGGCACATTAGAATTTTGGCTGGGTGTTATCTAAATTCTAACCCCAAGCTCACCCCGTTTCAGTATGGGTAATCTATAGCCCATCTTTCAAAGAAACAGCAAGAGTACTTACTTACTGGAAAGTTGATGACTAAAATCTATAATCTACACCCCCTACTGTCCAGAGATGCAACAGCAACTAAATAAAATCACATTTCTAACAGCAGATATTATCAGAGGCATGCCCTGAAAGGCCCAAATTGGTCCCAAGTAGGATGCTAATAGGAGATGGTGTATACTCTTAAGGTGGTGGCAGGTCTTAAATCATTGTTTGCATAATGTAGGAAGAGAAGGTAGAGATGGCCCCTTTCTCTTCCTGCTTGTCAGGACCCTGCTGTGAAGGCTATAACTTCTGCAATAGGAGTCCCACCATGACATCTTGCTTCCTCATAAGCCCCAAAACAACAGATCTAGCCAGTCATGGAATGAAGCTACCCAGACTATTTTTTTCTCTTCAGAAGTTGATTTTCTCAGATATCTGTAACTGCGACAGAAAATGAGCACAGACATTATTTTCATGACAGAAAACTAGCACAGACACTATTTTTGTTCATAGATGCTAAAACTTACATTCATATTCCTGCCCCATTTCCCTTTCTAGGAATTCCTGATGAGCTACTATAATGTTAACTCCAATAAAGGTTTTCCCACAATTAGAATAAAATATGGGTAATTTATTCTCCTGTGGCAAATATAAGATTGGAGATAATAAATAACCAAAAGCATTTAATCTATGGAAAATATTCTTTTGCTTTTAGAAAACTGGAAAACTTTTGTGGTTACCGTCATTTTTTTTTCTTTGTTATGGGTATGATACAAAAATTCATCCACCTGTCTTACAATATCAGTTCACAGGAAGAATGAACCTGGACTTATGGTGCTGAAAATGTTTTAACTCACACCCAAATCACTTAAGCCAATACAAATTGTTCAGTACCCTGAGTGGGGTTCAATAAGAAACCATGTAGGGCTAAAAGAACTTCACAGCTTTCCTATGATCCGTCAACCTATTCTCCATCTAGTCTAAGTTTGCTTCTAGGATGCAAAATGCTACTGGCAGATGACTCCGTGACTCCTTCTACCAAGAGCACAGGGCAGGACAAGAACCAGAGATCATAGAAGTATAAGGAAACTAAGAATAATTTAGCTACTGGAAAATACATTCCCAATATTTATTCACATTGATGTTAAAATAACAGAATTTAAACCTCTGCAGAAAGAGTTTCTAAATTCCTACTAAGAGCAGAGAAGCTGTAACTGACAGATGCTGAGGTCAAGCCATCAGGCCTCTCTCCCAGTTAATACAAACCCACCACAGGGCTGTTGTGTGCACAGTTCTGGGCTGTGAGAATAAGCATCGTCTTAAAACTCTTTTAACCACAGATTAGGGGCTCGTTTCCTGAGGGTTTTTACTTCTTTTAAACAGATGGTCCAAAGCGAGGATGAAGGAAGCTGTTTTGATCCATTGTATAGGGACAGAATGTTATCTTTGTTTTGTTTAAGCAATACACTGCCTAGAGTTAAATAATTGAGTGAAAATTCTCAGCTTTAACTTTGAAGCCACAGTACATGGAGACAAAGTGTTTGATAATTTTTCATAGTGTATTTGCATAAATGTTTACTCTTCTGCAAAGATGACTGTAAATCTATCTAGTATTTAGAGAGTCATTTGGGGGATGGGCTCCATATTACTCCATATTACTATGAACACTGTGTAAGTGCCATGATGATAATCTTTTTTTTCAGAAATGCTTTTATTTAACAAACTTCAACTGAAGACAAGAGGAAGTTGTCACACGGAAATTTCCATTCAGCATCTAACATAGCTTTCCAAAGGCAAAAAAAATAAAAAAATACATCTTGACACGTATCTTAACCCTACAAACTGTGAACACATACAAGTGAATTTAACTGAAATCTGATTTCCTCAAGTTTTATCTATGGCATTAGTCTGATATATATTATCATTTCATATTACATTGTTAAAATAATAAGGCTCAAAGTAACACTTTTCTCTGCATATAGTATTGAGAATAAAGAACAGTATCTTTTTAAATTTAGCATTTGAATGTGTTATTTTTTTATGCCTCCCCTGGCTTGGCTTCATACTGGTAAATGGTGTTTCATCAGCCCAAATAATTGGAAGGATGGCTCATGAATTTAGTTTATGAATACGGACACATTTCAATCCACAAATAGGGATGTAACACTGCATAAAAATCGAACTAAACGAGGAAGGAAGAGCGAGGCCACCAATCCTCAAATCCAGAGGAACGAACAAAGGCACTTAATTTAATAATAAAACCACTCCAATTTGCAGTGAGCTGTGCTCTACCTCAAGCCTCCAGATTATGACAGTGAATGTGTATTCAGATGTCGGGTCCCTCCTTTGCTTTCAGATTCAGAAGAATGCCTCTCTAATCCAACACAATCCTTTTCACCGTGCATCTTCGCAGCTGTCTTTCCTGATTTCTAATCAAAGCTGTTGATAACTGGCACTGGCGACAGACTGCAAAAATCCCAAATGAGTAATTAAAGCTATAAATGTGCTCACTTCTTCCTCAAAACCCAGGGTGTGTTTCAGAGCAGGACACACTCTGGCTCAACAGGGCTCTCCTGGTTTTTAATTTGGTCAGGCTCTTTAACAGTTAATAAAGGAATGGCCAAGCTTTTATGCTCTCTTCTCCAACAGCCAGTTCCACTTGGGCAAGACAAAGGTCAGGAGGCTGACAAACTGCCAGGTCCCAAGCCTCTCCCTACACAGGGGACCTGGACAAAGGAGGTGGAAGCCAAAAATTGATTCCTACTAAGGAAGACATATAAAGCTAGGAAGGAAGGAAAAAAGGGAGGGAAGGAGAGAGAAGGGGAAGGAAGGGGGAAGGGAGAGAGGAAGGAGTGAAGGAGAGAGAAAGAATAGAAAAGGAAAAACAATAGAAATAGAGCACTTATTTTTAAATATTTTCTTTGAAATATTTCATTATTCATTTCATTTTCAAGCAGAGAGAGAGAGAGAGAGAGAGAGAGAGAGAGAGAGAGAGAGAGAGAGAGAGAGAGAGAGAACACCAGGGCCACCACCTTGTGAGTCTGGCATATGTGGGTCCAACCAGGGGCCTTAGGCACTGGAGGCAAGTGCCTTAACTGCTGAGCCATCTCTCCAGCCCGAAATAGAGTATTTAAAAAAACATTAAAAACATTTTTTTTTTCAAAAAGCATGTTGAAGACTTTAAAATTTCCACTCAGAAAGAGTGGCGAGGGAAGATTTGGTCCCCTGGAAGCTGACTCTGTTGTGAAATAAAATGTGTCTTTCAGCACATCTCACAAATAAGCAAAATGCTCTAGATAGAATTTGTTAGCCTGATTCAAGATGCAAGAGTAGCTTGTTTCTGGCTCTTACATGACCTCACAGCCATGAGCAAATCCAGACACCAGGCTAGAAACTTAACATCAATGCATGCTAAAGGGGGGCTGGGGGATTTAGCTCCATTGACAGGATGCTTGTCTAGCATGTGTGAAGCCCTAAATTCCATCCCAAGAACCACAGAAGCCGGGCCTGTAACACCAGCACTAAGGAGTATAAACAGGAAGATCAGAAGTTTAAGGCTATTCTTAGCTACATAGTGAGTTCAAGGTGAATGGCTACACAGGGTCTTAATGCAAAGAGAGAGGGAGAGAGAGAGAGAGAGAGAGAGAGAGAGAGAGAGAGAGAGAGAGAGAGAGAGAGAGAGAGAGAATGTTCTAGAAGGTAAACAAAAAGGGTAACAGCAAAATCTCATACAGGCAGCCTTTCAAATACAGCTTCCTTGAGGCCTGGTGGGGCTTTGGGATCAAGAAAAAGGAGGTGTTCTAAAAACAAGGAACAGGATGCACTGTGAGGGGGGGGGGGATTGTTTTGCTTCCCAGTAGGGACATCCCGGTGGTGGCAGACCAGCCCCCAGAGTAGCATTCTCTGAAGGTTGGTAAACAATCCCTTTGAATCAGGCCGACTTCAAAAGCACAGAGAGCAGGAAGCAGACAGACACTATGGAAGGTGGTGTCCCCTGCCCATGTCCACTCCTATGGCCAGCTAATACTGGCAGTGCTGTCTCATTGAGACACAGCAGGGGGCACTCTGTAGCCAGAGGACATCAGCTTCAGGAGGAGAGAGCTCTCAGTCTGGTACCCAGAGGAATGAATGTGAACGGTCCAGGCACCTACCTATCCTGGTCACAGCATCCTCACGGGTTCTCATTAGGAGCAGTGACGGATGCTGCAATGTGAAGGAAACATGGTGAAAATATGATCCTCACTAGATGTAATGGCCTTTCCGCCTGGGCTGGGGAGGTAGCATCTGCCTAGCATGCACCAGGCCCTGGGTTCAACCTACAGCACCACATAAACCAGCTGTGGTGGTGCACACCTGCAACACCAGCGCTCAAGCGGCCAAGGCAGGAGGATCAGGAGTTTAAAGCTACATAGTGTATTTGAGTCTAGCCTGGACTATATGAGATCCTATTTCAAACAAAACAAAATAAAGTTTATTTTTTGAAAATACATTCATACTTACATTGATGTTTCTAGGCACTAATATAATTTGTAGTTCAGAGTAGTGGCCATTTTTTAAAATATATATTTGTCTTTCTAATAATTAGTGGTTTAAAAAAAATAAAGTGACGGATAGCTCACTTTTCAAATCACATGTGCTGTTTGTTCACTCACTGACAGCAGGTCTATCTGGTTAGAGCCAACTGTGTGGTGCACCCTGAGTTTCTTTTAAAAACGCCTCTTACGTTTTAAAGTCCAAGTAAGACTCTTGGCTGGGTATCATGCATAACAGAAATTCCAAGATCCTGGCAATCTCTGGAAGGTGGCTTTGCAGAGCTGCTATCATGGTATCACCTCATGTGGATTCACTGCTTGGCTATTCCAGGCGTCATGGAAGAGTTCAATGTGTAGGGGTTCTCTCAGAGGGCTCTTCCCCAACACACACGGGGCCTTAAAGCTTTCGAGCATTCTTCCTCACTCTTAATTTGATCAGCCTCTCTTCCTTTTACAACTAGAAAAAGTGGAATGATTACCTCTCTCTAGATGTTTCTGGAAAGGCTGGCTCAAGGCTGCAGGCAGTGGGC
The DNA here is from genome assembly GCA_004024765.1 of Zapus hudsonius. Lineage (NCBI taxonomy): Eukaryota > Metazoa > Chordata > Mammalia > Rodentia > Dipodidae > Zapus > Zapus hudsonius. The sequence continues at coordinate 11,979 of PVHP010019271.1, forward strand.
CCATGAGGCTCTACATCCTCAAGGCTGCATCAGACCCCAGAAGGAAAGATGGTGGAGACACGCTGTAGCCACATTGGTCTCTACCACTCTTCTCTTCTCTCTGTCACCGAGAGGCTGTGAAGTACAGTTCCTCCCAGCTCCAAAATGGCAGACATCTCTGATGTTGACTGAGTTCATTGTTATGAACATGAAATTTAATGAAAACTAATATTTCATCAAAACAAAGGCAACACAACACCTGTCAAACTGTCCCCACCCCTGACATGGGACGCAGAGATGAACACTGCTCCCAGGAGCAGCGCACGCATTAAAAATAATTTGCAGAACCAATTCTCTGTTTGCAGCCACAGTTAAAGAAATAGGGAAATCTATTTGCATTTCTATCTTGTTAATTCCTGAGTTATGCTGGTGTTACTAATAACATAAAACATTTAAAATTTGTGTTACACACAGAGCCAATTATAATTTCCTAGTGAGAAAATAATTTTATATTGGGAATCTAAAAATAATCTATTTTACCACTGCATCAGATCACACACATTATAAAATAAATGTGATCGCCAATTAATGTAACAGTCATTCATCTGCTGGCAGCCAAGTTTGAAATGTTCTCACCAGCAATGTCTGCACTTAGCACCTAAACTCCAGCAGGCACCAGAGAGACACAGCTCACCAGCCAATATATACAGTTTATATTGAGTATACTATCTAATCTCTCGTTCAGAGATTACTGCATTTTCTTTACTCTCTACTTTGAACAGCAGTGTATACAGATTAAATTCTGCTTAAAGTAACTTCAAGGGGTTGTTCAAAAATTCATGCTGCCCCCCCCAGACCAAACATTTCTCCAAGTATCTACCTCACACACAAATTTCTGATCTATTTATTGGAAAAATTTAATTTCAATCATAATTAATTTTATCATGAGGTTTTACAATTTCTAACACTGCAAGCAGTCACTATACCAAGTGTTTTATTTCATCCATCCCACACAATTTCAACAAACACTGTATAGGTGTGTCCAACCTTTTGACATGACAATATGACATTGTCATCTACAAATGTGTTGGGTCTCATGCATAGCTATCCTGGGATGGATGCAACTCACAAGCTGCAGGCTGGATACCTCTACAAGATAGAAACTCTACTGCTTAATTTGTATCAAGCTTTCCCATTTTGCAGAGGAGAAAAGAGAATGCTTCCTGTCCTGAATTCACATCATGCTTTAGTGTGAGAATAGGGAACTCCTATGTCAGCATATTGGCCCTTTATGGGACTAATCAATTAAGACCAGTAAACTGATAAACACGCTAATAAGCTTCCTATTTGTTTCTCCTGTACCTCAAGTTCTATATTACAGCACAGTGACAGGTGCTCCCTCAGACAATGTTTAATTACCAGTGCTTTTGCTTAGAATTCCAAACTAATTGGAATAAGACTTTGTTTAGTATAAACAGATACCTCAAAAGAAGCTGATTAAAGTGATGTTTCTTACTCAGGAAACATTTAAAGAAAATCAGCAAAATGCTGTGTCTAGTAAAATATAGTGCCCAGTAGTGCCTGATGATCTGCAAGGGTGGTGAGACAAGGAGAGAGAGAGAGAGAGAGAGAGAGAGAGAGAGAGAGAGAGAGAGAGAGAGAGAGAGAGAGAGAAGCACTGAAGCATAGACTGCACCACTTCCTTCTGACACTTGGCCTTGAATCCAGCAGCCTTAGGAGAACATGTATTTATTATGGTCACTGGCTTGAGAAATTTACCAAGAGCCTTTCCCACCCTCCTATATAAACATACGCATGCCCACATTTTTATCTGTCCTGAATTACAGTTTTTTCAAAAACATTTTTATTTATTTACATATAGAGAGAATGAATGAATGGGATCACCAGGGCCTCTGGCCACTGCAAACAAACTCCAGATGCATGTGCCACTTTGTACAGCTGGCCTAGGCCTGCAGGCTTCTCAGGCAAGTGCTTTAAACTGTACCCCATCTCCCAGCCTTAATGATAGTTACTTTTGAGGGACAATGTCCTAGCACACAGTCATAGTATAATCAGGGATCTGTGGAGTGGGGTTTTCTTGTGAGTGGACATGTGTGTGGGAGCACATGTGTAAGCATGCATGTGAACACGGACTGTGTGTGCACATGGCTGCCAGGGGCTGACCTCTGGTGTCTTCCTCCAGCATTCTCCACCTTACTCCTTGATGAACCCACTAGACCAGGTAGCCAGTAAGCACTCGAGATTCCCTGGTTCTGCCTCCACAGTGCTGGGATTATAGGTACGCACCACCACACGGCATTTTACGTGGTGCTGAGGTGCAAACTCAGGTCCTCATGCTTGTGTGGGAAGGATTTTACACACTGAGCCCAGCCTTTTATAGGCCTAGTTTTAAAAATTTAACTTGCTATAGGTCATATGCTATCTAAACATATCCTAAATAGATAAATCAAGTCATTAAATAACTTTGTTATTTTTTTTCATTGGTGCACCTTACACTCCTTGTTTTAAATTCTCAAAAACTGCCTGCAGCCTCTCAAGCTCACAGGATGAACTAGCAGGTTTGGTCTTCCCCCTTATCTCCTGGAGTCTGGAGACTTGCCTTAAGCCTGGGATCATGCAATCTGAGACCTAAAACCAGCCCTGGGGTGATGCCTGAAGATTTCCCAGCACTACCAAAGATGTCCAGAACAAAGGGAAAATTCCTGTTGTGTAAGAAGGGGTACAGATGTTTCAAGCTATCCTGTGTGAAGAGAAGATGAGGGCTTTGCAGAATCCGCTACACCAGCCTGGAATGCATAGACGTTTGACCCAGACTGAGGGTCATGAAGGTGAGATGTGGAGAGTGGAACTGGCCCAGCTAGACTCTAGGAAGGCTATGGTGACAGGTATGTGTGAGCAGGATCTCAGGGGGCTAAGAGGAACATAGAAATCCTTATGCTACACTAAAGCGTCAAGTCCCTGAATGAGGAAATGAATTGGAATAAGAAAGAATTCAGTAGAAAAATAGCATAGAAAAAAAATCCACAAAGACAGAGAGCTAAGGAAGGAGGAGTAGGAGCAATGAGAGGGAGGGGGGAAGGAGAGACTAAGGAAATGGAAGAGCGGTGAGAAAGTGGAGGGGAGATGCTGGGGAGAGCATGGTGGTGGGGGCACAGTGGCTGCCAGTCTTGACAATCGACACCATCCAGATGAGGGTCTGCTGAGACCCAAAGAGATGCTAAGCAGGAAGTCAGCTGTACAGCTTTGAACAGGTCATGGCTGCTACAGCAACTCGGGATCAGGAGTCAGCTCTTGAGAACTACAGCACAATGGGACAAAAGAGCCTTCAAAATGCAGGAAAATCAGGGAGAAGAGAAACACCAAGAGACAAGAGAGCCCTAGAGGTTGAGCATGGACACATCATGATGGCCTCCAGGTCTAGCAGCATTGACCAAAGTCCCCCCCCCACCTGCCTTCTCTCTTTTCCTGTTCTCATAGAGAGGGATTGAAGCCAACTGCAAGGGATTTAAGGGTAAGACTGAAGTAAGCAAGCAAAAGAGGTCATTGGTAGAATACTTTGTGTTTCTGTGTACATGGTGTGCATGTATGCACGCGCGCACATGTGTGTGTGTGTGTGTGTGTGTGTGTGTGTACATGTGTGGAGGCCAAGTGACAACATCAGGTGTCATCCTAAGGAACATCATCCACCATTACTATATCACATTTCATTTTTTAATTTTATTTTATTTGAGACAGAGTTTCTCATTGGCCATACTGGCTACATTGGCTGACCAGTGGTAATCCTCTATCTGTCTCCCCAGTACGGGGATGACAAGGGTGTCCCACCATGCCCAGCTTTTTCACATGGGCTCTGGAGAGTGAACTCAGGCCCTGGTACTTGTGAGGCAAAGATTTAACCAAATGAGCCATTTCTGCGGCCCTCAGATATATTTTAAAGAATTTCCACTGCTGGCAAAGAGAAGATAAAATGATACAGAATTAACTTTCTACTCCAGACAACTAGGGAACCAGAGAAAATACATGAAGTAACTAATGTTAGAACTTGAGGAAGGGGAGCAAGGGTGTGCCCTGCCATCCCAGAGGCTTCTGGTCAGAGTATACCTCCCACCCTTGCGGTGCCAGCAGGGACCATGTTGAGGGGCATCTTTCAACACTGCAGATCAACTGAGAGATGATGAAAAGCTGCAGAACTCTGCATGGCTCGTATTTGGCCTTCAGAAACTACCCTGGGCACGAGTTAGGGACCCTCAAGCTCAGACCAGTGCAGCTTGGAGAGGAATAACTACGGGCAGGTGCTCTGGGCAGACTTAGGGTGCCAGCCAGAGGAAGAGGCATTGTCCAAAGTGCTGGCTAAAGGCATTGGGTATGTAGACAAAAATGACCACACCTAGAAAAGGGGCTAAATTTAGCTGTAGAATGAAATCCCCTCTGAACCTGCTCTAAGGGAGATTGAAGAAGTAAGAGACCATGGGCAGGGAATTTATGTGTGCCAGGAAAGTTCCAACACTCAAAACATTCGACAAAACTCAGCCCCCACTCCTCCAAGTAAAACTAAAGTATCCGACTTCCAATGAGAAAACCTTATGCATACAGAGAAGGTGAATGCGGTCTCCAACCAGGAGAAAGGTCCCAGTGGATTAAAGTTTCAGAAAGTGTAGCAAGGCCTGAGGGAGCAGCCTGATGTAGGGCGGGTGCTTAATATGTGTGGGGCTCTGGTTCTGATCCCCAGCAGCACAAAGAAGAAGGAGACAAAGAAAGAGGGGGAAAGGGAGAAAGAAAAACATATAGCAATGAGGCAAACAGAGAAAAAATGACTTCAAAGACAGAGAGATGCTAAAGGCTGTCCTGCGGGTTGAATGTGGCCTCTCCCTTCCAAAACTCATATGGAGTTCAGTCCCCATTGTGAAGTAATAAAAGGGTGAACACTCTGGTGTTTAGAGGCCTTTGGGAAGGTGATTGGGATTAGATAAGGTCATTAATGTGAATTGCCCATGATTGAAGCCTAGAGGCTGTACAAGGAGAGAAAGACCAGAAATTCCCACCCAGCCTCTGACACATGTCCCGTGATGCTCCCTGGGGACTCTGCCAGCAGCTCCTGGTCCTTGGAACTCCAGAGCCAGGAATCAAAGGAAGCCTCCTGGCTTTACACACCACCCAGCAGGAGACATCAAGTCATGAGCAGTAGAAAACAAAGCTAGGATGTGAAGGTAAAAAAGAATAAGAAAGAAGTAAAAAAAAACACTGATGCTCCCATGGTAGCAGGGAAGCGGGGATGCAATGACCTTACAAATTAATAGAGACTTTGAAGGTTCTTGACCACAGAGAAATGACAAATACTGGGGCTGAAGAGATAGCTCAGTCAGTAACTTGCTTGCCTGACTTTGATCTCTAGAATCCTTATAGAAAAAGCTGGACGTGGTGGTCATCTGCTTACAAAGCCCATGCAAGGGAAACAGAGAGAGACAGGAGCATCTGCAGGGCCCATGGGTCAGCCAATCTAGCTGACTTGGTGAGTTCCAGGCCAGTGAGAGATCCTGTCACACCATGGCACCTGAGGAACAATACACAAGGTTCTCCACATGTGCACACACATGTGTGCACACCCACACGCTCGCAGAAGCATGCACACAAACGACAGCTAACTGAGATACTAGATATGCTAATCACTCAAAATATTATCATTACACATTGCAAAAATGTACAGAAACACCACACTCTACCACATATATAGGTGTATATATATACATATATATATAAATTATGTGCTGATTAAATAAAAAAGATTTTAAAAAATCAATTGGCCAGATGGAGAAAACAACTCTTCTTCAATGTCATTATTCAGAATAATTCATACATTTAATCTTATAAAAATAAAAAAAGCAGCACAGACCTTTTCATTTTCACCTATATTTTTTGATGCTGCTACTAGATAATATCAAACTTCTGGTTTGTTTGTCTTTTTTACATTCTTCAATTACTCAGCTCACTGAGAAGAAAGTGCTCCCCTGGGCTGTACTCGCACAATTAACCGATTTGGGTTCGAAGGTACCCCACACACCGCTTGCGTGCATTCCTTTCTGGACCATTTCACGTGCTGTTTGCCTAAAGTTCTTTGATGCAACAAATTCCCAATGACTGATGAAGGATAAGCTGCACTCCATCCCTTAAGATGGCTGTTTATATTACCAAGAGCTTGGAAAATGGACCCATTCAAGATAAAACATTTTGTTAACAACTTTCATGGTTCGCTGGCAGGGAAAAGAAGGCTTATTAGCTTGGCACTTTGGCTATGGCTTTGTCCATATGGCAAAAAAAAAAAAAAAAAGAAAGAAAAAAGAAAAAGAAAAGAAAAGAAAAAATACCAGATTTTTAAAAAGTCAATCAAACCATTCTGGCCTAGCTATTAAAATAAACAACATGGTCAATAAAACCCGTTGTGTTATTTAAGTCCGTCTGTTGTTCTCTCAAAAAACTGGAAGAGCATTGCCATCAGAGCTCCTGCCTGTACTTCTCTGTCAGCCCCGCTGGCTGCAGTGCAATCAGAAAGCTTATGAAGAGCAGATTTTCTAAGTATAAAAAGCAGGACACAGCTGACATATGCTCCAACAATGGGACAAGAAACAGGAAACACAGATGATTATAACAAGGCCCATAGAGGTCAAGGAACTTGCCAAACTCCCCCCAACCAAAGGGACAGAGTTGGGTAAGCGTCCAAAGCCACTCCTAGCTACACTTGGAGCTCTGAATGTGGCAAAAGCAGGTGGACAGGGTCAGGGAGGTCCAGGAAAGGACACTTTTATATGCTGCCTATGGCTTCTTCCAGAAATCCGAAAGCTTGTCACAAGAATAAAAGTGCTAAGACATATAGTACGCTCACTCAGTTCAAGTCCCATTAGCTCTTAGATGTTAACAATAAAATAGGAATTTCACAGAAAGCACAAACAATAAATAACTTCCTCTTTCATCTCCATAAGTAGCTATTTAAATACCTACTGATGTTCCCTTAATTTTTAGACATCCTTCTAGAACAGATATCGGAGACACAGGATTTCTGGAAAATAACAAAAAGGAAAGAGAAACGAAGGACCCAGTGCAGTCAATATATTTATGCTTCTGAGCACACACCCCAAATAGTAAGGGGCACAAATCTTTATTTCTTAACATTTAGCATTTTTTCTTTACTAGCATCAAAACTGGTACAACTGGTGGATTCCTAATCTGTCTTTCCACACACGATTTAGCACGGGTGGACAGACATGTGGCATTTCTTTGAAGCTAAAAGAATCCAAGGCCTCTGTGTGTGTTGGCCCATTTGCTTGCTTTTCCCATTGTCAGCACTAAGCAGATAGAACTGCAGTCTAGGACGCTGAGTGCTTCTAGGTGTTAGATGCATTGCTCCCAGCAAACCTAAGACCAGGTGTCTAAAGGAAGTTCTTGGAATTGGGGTTCCTAGGCAGTTTTAAGGGGATTCCCCTGGTTCTGAGGTTCACTCACCTGGTCAGCTGCTCTGACTCTAAGGTCTGCTCCCCACCTCCCCTGTGTCCCTGGGGCTTTCCCTAGGTGGCAGCATGTAGCAGCCCTTACCTGGGCCCTTGAAGGTAGGCAGGCTGCCCCTGGAGCAACCAGAGAATCAGATGAGAACAAGGTGTGTGTGTGTGTGTGTGTGTGTGTGTGTGAGAGAGAGAGAGAGAGAGAGAGAGAGAGAGAGAGAGAGAGAGAGAGAGAGAGAGAGAGAGATCTCAGCTGTGGCACACAGAGCATGGCATACACGGATGCTTTGTTCTTTCCTCTGACAGCAGTCTGAGAATGTGTCCCAACTCTTGACTGACTTTTACATACAAGGGATTGGTTTTGACTCTAGAACACATGAAACATCAGGCATTCAAATGATGAAAAGAAATTTCAACACACATCACACATACACACACACACACACTCATATGCATATACACACACCCACACAGAGCCTAGAACCTTTAGCTTTAAGTACAGTTAAAAACAAAAGTTGGCTCAATTGGCAGGCATGTGGCTGTTGGAAACATCTTAACAGTGTCTCAGAGATGAAAAGAGCATAAAACAGAATGAGAAAAAGAGGGAAAGTGAAATGATATCTGCAGTCATAATGAATCAAAGCCCAGAAGGAGGTCTTCAAATCAGCAGGTTCTAATGAAATATTAAGGTAAGTGATTATTGATGAAAAATGAATAAGCCTTTTTGATTTCAGCAACCTTTAAATCACACCTAGCTAATTAAAACAACCCAAACGCGTTCATTTAGTCCTTGACGGGCGTTTAGCCTGCCCTGGGTCTAATGAGAGCTCGTTTAGAAGCACGTAGGCATTTGAACCCACGGGAGCGGACAAAGGGGACCTGAAAAAGACATGCTCAGAACAGAAAAAGTGTAGTCCCTTTACATATTTTATGTATCAATTCCAAGTTGGAAATTAAAGAAAAATGCTTGGAATCCTTCCTGCTTACCATAAAGAGAATTTCTGTAATTGTTTATGATGTTTTTATTAGCATTCAACTTTATTTTAATTATATAATGAGCACAAGGCATTAATAACACTAATATCATGCAAATTTATGGCAGTTTTTATTTAGATATATTGCGCAGTAACTGAAAATAGCCTCGCATTCCACTGGATCCTCGCTGGCGGGAAGTCCCCACGGCTTCTGGCACCGGCTGAGGAGAAGCAGCCCCAGCCCAGCCTGCACCTTCTCCAGCTTTCTGCTAATGTCACAACCCTGTGCACCTGAGTCCCCTCTTCTGGAAGTGAATTTCAGGCTCCTGGGGTTAAATACTATGTCAAATAACAGTAGTAGGCATTGCTTCCGAATCACAGAAATCAATCAACCGTCTACAGCCACTGGCATATCAGGTGAAGAGCTGTGGCTGCAAACAAAAAGCTGAGAAACCTAAAGTAAGCTTTTATACATGAGATGCTAAAAATATGCACAGAATCATCATTATATCATCCACAGGCAAAAATAATCAACATAGCAAACTGTAGGGCTTGTAAATGTCCTTAGAATTCAAGATTGCAGGTGCTCGTGACTGTGGTAGGGGTGTAAACATTTTAACATTAGTCAGCTTTCTCTCTCTGGGACCAAAACAAAAAACCCGAGATAAGCAACTGATGAGGAGGAGAGGTTCACCTCAGCTCAGTTTCAGAGTTGTCTGTCCATTGTTGAAGATAACCTTGGCCTTGGTGTTTTGGATCTGTGGAGAGACACAGTATGCTGAAGCTCTAAGGAGCACAAGGCTGAGGTCTCATGGCAAAAGGAAAGCAAAGAGAGAGGAAGGAAGGGAAGAGGTGCATCTCCTTCAAGGGCACACCCCTAGTAACATAACTTCCACCACTAGACCCCATCGTCTAAAGGTTTCTCACTCCCTTCCAGTATTACACCTTGAACACATGGCCTTTGGGGGACACTCAAGAGAGAAATACAGGACAACAAAAACTTACTTGAATGTTCCCATGTGCCACACACTACTCAGTGCCTTACACACAGTCATTCTCATAGTGCTCATACAAAACACCATCAGCACCTATTTTTAAAATCAGGAGAATAGTGCAGAAGGTTAGCAGCAAACAGAGCTGGGATGTGAACTCAGCACCTACTGAATACCACACCTGATCACAAGGTATAGTTTTATATAAAATCTAAGAGCTCCACCAGGCTAGCAAGGAGATAAATTTCATAACTATTAAGCAAAAGGGACTTCCAAAAAATCCTATTTATTTTTTTAAAACAGGCTGATCTCCAACTCCTGGGCTCCAGAGATCCTCCTACATCAGTCTCCTGAGTAGCTGGGGTGGTATGCACACACCACTGTATCCCTGTATCCACAAAAGAGACTTTAACAATTGAAATGTTTACATTGCTAAAAGGAGCTCTATATCCATATCCTTCTTCTAAGGCAGGTCATTTCTACTATGTGCAGGCACACATTCTTTATCACCGACTGGCCCAGGAACTATCTTTGCTATTCTAATAAGGAATTTGCTGTAATTATTTTATTTTGGAAAAAATTTTTTTCAGTTATTTTCAAGGAGGGAGGGAGGAAGGTAGAGAGGGAGAGGGAAGGAGAGAGAGAGAGAGAGAGAGAGAGAGAGAGAGAGAGAGAGAGTGAGAACACATCTGGGCTTGCCATTTGCAAACAGACTCCAGATGCATGTACCATTTAGGCATCTAGCTTTAGGTGGGTACTGCGAAATCAAACCGGAACCAGCAAGCTTTTCAAGCAAGCTTCTTTAACCACTGAGCAATCTCCCCGGCCCCTAAGTCATTGTCTTTATTTATGTAAACATATATGAATACTAATGTGCTGGGATATAGTGAACAAAACAGACAAACTTTGTTGGTGATAAAATCATGACAGCGTGTAGCATGGCATGTCACAATATTAAAGTGCTAGCATGAAAAATAAAGCAGAGAAGGTGGATGGGGAGTGGCCAGGAGGGAGGAGGGGAGAGATGCAATTGTAAGCTATCTGCGTTTTCTGATGGTGCCCATGCCTGCCCATCGCTGCGTGTGCTGCTGTGGAACAGAGCTGCTTCTCACAGGCAGCTGAGCTCGTTCCAGGCGAGCGCTCCTTAGAAAGTGGCACTCCACATCCAAGCACCTGCAGCTCCCTTTTCCCAAAGGCTGAACTCTTGTGACCTCCAGAACTTGCAATGCCAACCAGCTTGTCACCAACCCTTATCTTCCTCTCTCTGCCTGATTCCCTGCACAGCTGCCCTCCTGCCACACGAGCTAGGACATTTTCTTGTCTGACTTCTTGCTTGAAATCCTCTACTACTCACTTGTTCTGCTCAGAGGTTCAGCCACAAGCAAGTCCAAGTTGAGTCTAGAAAGAGCCAAGAGAAACATGAATCCTGAGAAAACATGTTACTGGGCTCCATATGCCTGTCTCTCAGGTGCTGATTGTGGGGAGCTGCTTACTATGTCTTAACTGAGTCAATGTCATTTTGAAGGTCTCTGCCATTTTTTCTACTAACCAGAGCCGAGTTTCTATTTCCCCTTCTTTAGTTTTCCTTCTCCTGCTGGTTAGGCTCTTTCTAAGAAGTCACGTGACCTCTCCTTGCAGTCAGGTCACTTAGCAACCCAGCTATGCAAGTTCCTACACAAACGTCCACATATTTCTTCCTGTGAGAGGGTTTATAAGCTTCTGCCTGAGCTCCAATAAAACGAGACTTGATCAGAATTTTGTCTTGTCTCCATTCTTCACATCTCTTGTCTCTTCCATTCTCACCCCCTCCCTTAGGGTCTTTGTTGACTGACCCGCAGGCCGGGTCAGCTGAGGAGGTGGCAGGGCCTGGCTTCTATCCGAGTCAGTCCTGGGTCTTCCCACAATAGTAAGGTTTATTACTAGAACCTTCAGAAAGCATAGCTGTTAATTTTACCATTTGTGCTCTCTGGGAACTCAGCTTCCTCAAACCCCCACAGACATATAGGCATGAGGGGCACTGAAAGTCCCTTGACCTTTAAATATTTTCAAGAACATATAGGATATGAAGGTCAGGAAGGGATGTCATCATGCTATAACTGTAAAGGAAGTTCCAGTAAACATCAGAGAACTAGCTGCCCTTCTCAAGAATCAGCTCTCATAGAGTCAGCTATAAACGGGCTATAGCAGGGTGTTTGCTGTCATAGTTGTCCATCATCAAGGGTAACACTGCTCTGGGATCCAGTCTTCCTTGCTCTAAAATAGAATCCAGAAGAGCTGGGGAGAAGGCTCAGTTGATAAAGTGCTGGCCACACACACATGAGGACCTGAGTTCAGATCCCCACCACCTACATAAAGCCGAGCATGGTGGCATATGCCTGAAATCCCAACACTGTGGAAGCAGAGACCAGCAGATCCCTAGGGTTTGCTGTTCAGCTGGTCTAACTGAGTCCACTAAGCTCTAGGTTCAAGTGAGAGACCCTGCCTCAAAAAAAAAAAAGTAACTAAGGAGAGCACCTGTCACCTTCTGGCCTACACACACACACACACACACACACACACACACACACACACATACACACACATCATACAAATGTATGTACATATGGATGTAAATAAATAAAAGCTAGGAATCTTAGACTAAACAAAGACCAATGAAAGACATGTAGTTTCTTAAAAGAAACAGGAGTAGACTGTTTTAGATTTGTTCATATAATATTCATCTAAGATGAACAAATCTAAGAAGATTCTCTTAGATGCACGTGACTTTTCTTAGAGAGGACCTTAGAGGGACAAGGCTGACAAGACCCTAGTCTTGTGAAATCTGAGATTGTTCAACAGGTGCTGGAGCCCCTCAGGATGCTTACCTCTGTGTTGCCTAAAGCCCCAGCAGGGTCCAACAACGCACTGCATATCATGGCTATGAAGGAGAACATCAACCTCCTACATTACATGGAAGATGGTACCATTTTCACTAGCTACCTTGGAGCTGATGCACGGGTCACACTCCCTGCCCTCAGCTATGACTCACAGTGCTGAAGCCCTGGAACATCTCACTGCCACCTTCCTGTACCTGCAGCATCACTCCATGGCTGGCTCTACCAAGCCATCCTGGATGTCTCAAAGGCCCACCTACCCAAGGGCTCAGGATTCCATGAACTATGGTGGCTGAAATCCCACAAAGCTTTCTAAAGAACTGGATGACTCATCAGACCAGTCAGAGAAAAGCAACAGCTGTGCCCTATAGGCTGTTAGGGAAGGAAGTATCCAGAGATGTTCACAGCACACTGTTCTCCATGTTTAAGATTTACCAGGTAATAAGACTTGGCCAAACATCACCCAAAGACCATGTGTTAAAGAACTGGACCGCAGCCCATCATGCTACTAGAAGGTACTGGAACCTTTAAGAGGTGGGCCTAATGCCAGGTGTTCTGGTCTGGGGGGGATGCCTTTGAATAAAATACTGAGACCCCCCATACCCAGTCCTATTCTGTTCCTCTCACACTCCACCATGAAGTGAGTGGTTTAGCTAGGTCTTCCTTAAGTGGAAGGCCCATAGAGGCCTATTCTAATAGCTCCCTGATCATGGACTGAAATCACCCAAAGTGTGAGCTAAATGAACCTTTTCTCTTTAAAAGTTGATGATCTCAGATTATCTATCACAGTCAAGGAAAGCTAATACATCAAGAGAATGTACATCCAGCACACTCACTAGATGCCTGTCAGAACTAAAGACGCAGCTCATCTCTGTCACATCACCACACTGAGCCCTGTGGCCCAAGACATGACATTGAGTGGGAGGATTTCAGGAGATGAACAGCGGTCTTACCTATTTCTGCCCACATCACCTATATAATTCGTGGTACATGGTTAAGACTGGAAGGGATTTGAGAAACTGTTCGGAGAGTAGGAAGATAGCAGTTGGTGGGTGGGTCATTCAAGAGCTGTGGCTTGTTCAGAGGTTCTGCCTTTAATATGTCACACAGCTTAAAACACACAGAATAAAAGAAAGAAAACGGAAAGATCATTGGGAAGAGCTATACTTATCTTTAGTTTCTGTTACAGTTGTTTTGTGTGTGTGTTAAGTGTGATGTGTGTGTTGTGTGGCTCACGCGCGTGTACAGGCTCACATACTGCCTCATGTGCTCACCCGCAGCGGAGTACACTTGTCTGTGGGGGGGGGGGGCAGAGCTGAATACCAGGTGTCCAGCTCGCTCCATAGCTCCCTCACTTCTCCACCTGTTTTTCTTGGTCCTGGAGCTTGCTGTTTTTATCATGAGCTCCAGAGATTCTCAGGTCTCTGTTCCCTTCTTTTGACTGTGACTACAGATGTGTCCAGCTGTTCACATTCTAGAGATTCAAACGCAGTCTTCCTTAGGCCTTCATGCTTGCACAGGAAGTACACATAATGGCTGAGCCATCTCTCCAGGCCCCAAATCGTCTTTTTTAAAAGTTATATTATCAACTTCTCTTCTCCTCAAGTTTTTCTGCTATCAAGGTCTAAAATCACAAAGTTTGAGTCTGAATTGACACACACTCAGCGAAACCTCTGGAATCAGGAAATTAGCATTTACGGTTCTATGGACAGTCTGTAGTTTTGTTAGGAGCTGGGTTTCGTGGCTTTTCCCTTTTTTGCTTTGCTCTAAACTCAGGCTCTCTGCATGGGAGATGGGCAGGGCCAGCAGGTTTCTCTGGCCCTGCCCATCTCCCATGCAGGTTACCAATTAGAGGTCATGACAGTGCATGCAGGTTCTTACCCATGTTTCTAATTTACATTTATGGTTTGTAAAAACAAGTTGAACTGGAAGAGACGTCAGCCCCACCGAAAGAAATTTCAAGTATTGTACATGTGAGAGGGAGGGTAGGAGGAAGAAGATGCAGAGGTTCCGCAGCATGTGTGTGGAGGTCAGAGGACAACCTTGCCCCCTATTTGGAAGCAAGATCTCTGTTGTCTGCCACCAGACTCTCAGGTTAGTAGGCTTTTGGGGTTTCTCCTATCTCTGCCTCAATCTTGCTGAAGGCGCACTGGTATTACAGACACATGCCACTATATCTGGATCTTTTCATGGGTTCTGGGTACTGAACTCAGACCATCACACTTGTATGGCAAACACTTTATCCACTGAGCCACCTTCCCAACTTGATCCTCAATTATTTTATTTTGGAAAGAAATATTTTTCGAATTTCCTTACCCCTAAGGATTTAATAACATAGCCCTATACAAAGAGATAAAAATAATAATGGAAAAGAAAACCTAGAAAATTCAGTTTAAAAATATATGTTATATAAAACATATACTTCTGTACAATAATACATTAACTCATCCTAACATTTGAGTTCATTTTATGTGATTTCACATACATCTTCAAATAATTTTAGTATTTCCATGTAAATGCTTAGCTGAATGGAACTAAGAATATTCCAACTATATTCTTGATTACAAAAGAAAACGAATATCTTTTAAAATCAACTATTGCTTTTCCCCCAAGATACACAAAATCAGCCAGTGAGGAAAAGAAGGCAGGAGGAGGAAGGGAAGGAGGGAAAAATAGAGAATAATCAAATATCCACACCATGGACTTAGGGTGCCCATGGAAAAGCTCTAGAACATCTGGGAAGTTAATTTAAAAATGGATTGTGGATTCAGGGCTCGATAAAGTCTCCCAAGAAGTTGAAAATGCATCTCACAACAGGGCTCCACATAAATCCTCATGAATTTATATTAATAGTACACTGATATTCCATCCGTATGCAGGCACAAAAAAGAAAATAACCCCAGCCCTAGATCACTAAATACCAGTAAGATTGGCACTTGGAGCCATGGGCTTGGACAAGGAAACCCCGTGGCCTGACTGAAAAAAAAAAAGAGATGGCTTATTGTGTCAAACTGCATAGAAAGCAGGATTTCAATGTTTCCGTTAGACACTAAAATCACAAAAAATGCCACGCGGCTCAAGGAGATTTTGGCCACAGCCACAAAACCAGCTCATCATCAAAGACTCCCAAGTTCAAGGCTCTGTGATGAGAAAGACATTAAAATCAAAATGAATACACTCAGCTGGGGGCTATTTACTGATAACTACCAAAGTCCAAAAGAGTTTTCACTTAGCCCCATATTTCTACAGAATATTTAAGCTTTCCCTAAGGCTGAAATAAATATATAAATAGACAACCCCTATTGCACATTACTTCTACAAACAAATTGTGGTTTCAGGCAATGTTAATCAACAAAAAGAATTAAACAAGAAGTCTTTAAAATTAGCCATGACCTTATTTATGGCTTCATTACTTTGAAGATTTCATTTGTTGGGTTATTTGTATCACCTCAGCCTTTAATTTAATTGCTGTATCTCTATCTATATTACAACAGTCTAATGAATGGGGGTTGCTTGCTTTTCCTTACCAAAAATGAACATTTTCAGAACATAGAACACCAAAAAGCCATTTAGCTCACTCACATATTTTGTGCAATTGGAGTTATACTTTTCCACAGATGCTCTGTGAGATAGTGAGTGTGAGCAAGAGTGACCCCATGTGAAGTGACTGCAGAGGAGCCTGGATGGGGAGTGGGGGGGGGTCCACACAGCCTGTGCTCCAGGTGTAGCCTGCATCTTGAAGATACTAAGCCACAGAACAATTTTAAGTATTAACCATTTTATTTAGGTTCAAATCCCCAGGTATTGGGAGAAACAGGGATCTGAGGAGAAGACTGGAGACAGAGAGGAGGTTGGGGACGCCCGCTGAAGCCAGGGGCAGTGCCCTGGAAGGGAGAGGAGATGAGCAGTTACTTACTCAATATCACAGATCGGCAGAGCCTGTCATGGGCTCTGGTGGGGCAGCCTTCAGCAGAAGAACTCTGGCTCCAGAGGATGGAGGTGGAGATGGTGCTTGCTGAGTTGTACTTTAGAGTAACAAGTGATGCATGTTATATAGACATGCTGGCAGACACAGGAAGTGTGTACCCCTCTGTACCGTGAAACACAGAAAATGTGCAGAGACATGGAAGGAGGCATTTCCATGTGTGGTGCTAAGGAATCCTGGGCTTATAAATGGAATGCTGGGTGAGGGCAGATTAGCACCGCAGTGTACAAGATTAGAGCAAAATTTTTTTTCTTTTTTCTTTTTTTCCACTGTGCAACCCACGTCAGTCAGCAGCCTACAGGCAGAGGCCAGGCAATGGTTCAGGGCTATAGTTTGCTTTGGCATGTGACACTCTGAGAGGCCCAGGGGGACAGGCCTGCCATAAATCCAAACCCATGCATAAGATTAGGTCAATTTTGATTAAACCAATAAAGGAAATAGAAGTGGTCCTATTTTCCTAGGGAATTCAAAATTTAGGGGATTTTAGGCTGGAGAGATGGCTCACTGGTTAAGGCGCTTGCCTACAAAGCCTAAGGACCTGGGTTTGATTCCCCAGTACCCACGTAAAGCCAGATGCATGAGATGGCCCTTGTGTCTGGAGTTCATTTGCAGTGGTTAGGAGACCCTGGTGTGCCCATTTTCTCTCTTTCTCTATCTGCCTCTTCCCCCCTTAAATAAATAAAATATATTTTTTAATTAGGGGATTTAAATGTAAACTCTTTAGAGACAGTTAAAGTATAGTCAGAAAGATAAGCGGATGCAAGAGAAAGCACTAAGGGTAGAAATTTAAGAGATTAAGAGAAGAGAGTTCCAGGAAGGGCATGGAATGACTTCAATGGGCAGGGCTGAAGGGCTTGCTGGACCAGGAATTTAGGAGGTCGCTAGGAAACTGACAACATGACAAGTTACAGTCATCACATTACAGTTCAGGAGGTTGAGGTCTGAAATGGGGCCATCTGTGCTAAAGTCAAGGTGGTGTGTGGCCCTGAGCAAATCTGCTTCCTTGTCCCGTCTGGCTTCTACAAGACTCCTGCACCTCTTGGCTGTGGTTCCTTCCTCTGTCTTTAGAACTAGCAGTCCAGCATCTTCCAAGCCTGTGTCTCTGGCTTCCTCTTTGACTTATAATCAACACTTGTGATCCCAGGAGCTCCATCTCTAACCCCCTTCTCTGCCTATTTTTTTCCCGAGATGAGCATGTGCACCTCTTAGCAGGAATAGCATTGGGCTGACCACATGGCGGGAATGAGATGGGGCCCAGAAGACAGTGACCGTCTGCATCAAAGCTAGATCACTTTTTTTTTTTTTTTGGCAATGTCTTTTTTTTTAAATTTTATTTATTCATTTTCAAGCAGAGAGAGAGAGAGAGAGAGAGAGAGAGAGAGAGAGAGAGAGAGAGAGAGAGAGAGAGAGAGACCAGGGCCACCACCTTGTGGGTCTGGCTTATGTGGGTCCTGGGGAATTGAACTCAGGGCCTTAGGCACTGGAGGCAAGTGCCTTAACCGCCGAGCCATCTTTCCAGCCCTAGATCACTTTTTTTGAGAAGTCTGTGTTAGAAGAGGAAAAAGTGCTTCATTTCCTGGCGGAGGGGCTAGGACTCGGAGCCTCTTCTCAGAGCTGCCTGGGAAGGAGGACCGCAGACCCTCAGCAAGGGAAGTGTGGGCACAGTTGACACAGATGTGGATGTGCATAGCTCTGGAGCTGAGGGGGAGGTGGGGGTGGTGACGATGATGGAACAAACAGTTGCTGAAGGGAGTAGTGGATGAGGAGTCAAGGTCAAGGTGGACAGATGGCAGTGGGCACCCACGTTGGAAGGAGTACAAGGATCAGCAATAGCCCCAACTTGCAAAACTCACAGATGGGGAGATTGCTTACATTGCACAATGACTTTCTCACATTTCAAGAAAAGCAGAGATAAATAATAAATAAAAGGAAGTGAAGTGGTATTTGACTCTTTTAATAGAAAATGCAATTTTGTTATATGACCCAACATTTTTAAAAGGGCACGTGTTTAATAACTGCCTGTATCTAAGAAAATTAGTTTTGTTCTGTGTTTGCCAGACTTCCTTTTGACACAACAGGACTCCAGTTTTTAATGCGGGAAAAACAAGTTCACAAAGGTCTTTTCTTTTAAAATTGGCATTTTCTCTTTGTGGTAAAATGCATGCAAAAAGCATATGATTATGGTATTTATGCTTCCATTAAAGTGTCCTAGGCAAGCTCAGGGAGTCTAGCCTACTATTTTCCTGCTATTTAGATTTATAGCAGCACACTTCTTATTTTATTTCAATTATATTCGAGGACAATGCACTCTTGGTGGCAAATGATTGCATAGTGACAGTCAGCAAAATGTCCATTAGTACTGTCTTTCTGTGGACTTTTTAACTACACGTTCTGGTATCTGAATATAAAAATATAGATTGCACGGTGTCCTCAAGTAAATAAAAAAAAATATCACTGACCAGGATGTCATTGTGCCTTTGTTAGAATGCAAGTCACCCAAAGCTTCCTAGATTGGAAAGCGTCAACTTGCAGGTAAAGAAACTTTTTGTTGTCAAGAAATGCTGATTAGAATTTAGGAATGATATCACACCCATAAGATGGTCATTTAACTTAAACAATGATTTCATTGTTTTAGGTGAACAATGGGCAAAGATAAGCTGTGTCTAATGAAAATTATAATTTAGTTCACAGCTTGACTGATAACAGACCTTTAATAGACTAGCTCAAGTTGGAGTTCCATTATTATTTTTCTTCCATTATTACTTTTCCCTTTTCATTAGTACAAGTGGAATGTGTTTCTAAAATGGATGAGATACTTGCACAAAGTTCACCTGGGAGCATGTTCAATCTGTGTGCTCACAATCCTCAGCCAGAACGGTAGAATCACAGGCTCTAAGAAGACCAGGGTACCTGTCAGGTGCTTTGTCTAAGCCACAGAAAAAAGGTCTCCAGGTTCTTTTTCACACATCTCAAAATTTGAAAACCATTGAAAATTTGAGACATTCCAAAGGAAGTGGCAGATTACATATGAGTGCTACTCTCAGCTAGCTTGAGAACCTCCTCCAGGGAGATGGTGGTAGAAACTGAGGAGACTCAAAACCTATCAAAGCAGAAAATCAGAGGCTGCAGAGAGCCCAACACTAAAGGAGGCTTATAACATGTCCCTCAAGGCTCAGGGAACATTGTGGAAGAGGGAGTGAGAAGAATGTAAGAATCACAGAGTGAGAGGATGTATTCTGAGTCATTATCCCCAGTACCTGATATACATGACCCCACAGGGAATATTGATAAACCCACTGTGGAAGACCCTCAGTGGAATGAATGGGGGAGGGGGAGAGGGAACATAAACGTATAACCTGATGGGAATGTGACCAATATACAATATGTTCTTACAACACAATTCTCAATAAAAAGATCATTTATCAATTGAGTACAGAGCTGAAAAAAATTGAAAACCATTGTTCTAGAATGTGCCTATTGAATTTCCACCAGAGCAGTAAATTTGTTGGACAATCAGTATAGAGGTTTATTCTGGTTCATAATTTTGGAGGTTTCAGTCTGTAGTTAATTATCTGCCCTCTTGCTTTGGACCATGGAGAGGCAGGTACCATGTGTTGGAAATACATGGCACAGCAAAGCAGTTCACCTCAAGGAGGCCAGGAGAGGGAGGCAGGGAGGGAGGGAGGGAGGGA
>PVHP010019272.1:0-32060 GCA_004024765.1 Zapus hudsonius
AGAGAGAGAGAGAGAGAGAGAGAGAGAGAGAGAGAGAGAGAGAGACCACCAGGACCACCAACTTGTGAGTCCGGTTTATATGGGTACTAGGGAATTGAACCCAGGACCTTAGGCACTGGAGGCAAGTGCCTTAACCACTGAGCCAACTCTCCAGCCCTACAAGGGATCTTTATACGTGTTCTCAGCAGATTTTCAACAGAAATCTTGTAGACTAAAAAATGAATGAAATGTTATATTCAAATGAAAGAAAACAAACCTGCTAGCCAAAAGTACTATCCCCTGGAGAGCCGTCTTCTAGAGATGGAGGTAAAGACTTTCCCAGACAGAGGAAAGAAGAGGAAGTCGTCATCCTTGGGCCTGCTTTGAAGACAGTGCTAAAGGGAGTTCTGCGGCTAGAAATGACTGGTAACCCAGAGATACACACGAGTGTAGTTCTCATCGGTAATACTGTTAGGACAGTGTGCAAATCAATTTCAGCCTTTGTATAAAAGCTGAAAGATCAAATAATAAAAAAATAGCTATAGAGGCTGGGGAGATGAGTCAGCAATTAAAGGCTCTTGCTTGCAAAGCCTGTTGGCCTGGATACTATTCCTCAGTACCCACATAAATCCAGTGGCACATGCATCTAGAGTTTGCAGTGGCAAGAGGCCCTAGTGTCCTTTCCTTCTTAATTCCATTCTCTCTCTCTGCTTACAGATAAATAAAACATAAATAAAACATTAAAATAGCTACAATACTTTTTTATATATTAGTATATAAAAATAGAAGGATATAAAATAATATGATACAATATCGGTAATATTTATATGTATAAGAAGTAAAAGTGTAAAATGTTTATAAACAATTGAGGTTAGATTGTGGTGTTTGAATTTGGAGTGACTTTTAGATGGGAATGTCATTCAAAGCTTTGTTCCCCAGTCCATGAGGGAGGTGGTGGAATCTTTAAGAGGTGGGCTTAGTAGAAGGTCCTGAAAATAACTGGGTCCCTAATCCCTTCCTCTTTTCTTTCTTTGGTCCCCTAGCCATGGAGTGAGTGATTTTGTTCCTCTGTATGCTGTCTTGTCACAGGCCCAAGAGAAATGGGGCCAATTGGTCATGACTGCAATCTTCAAAAGAGAACCAGTCTCAGTCTCTCTCTGCCCCTTTCCTTTATTTCATGCTGGGGATTAAACCCAGGGCTTCACATATGAACTATATCACACATGAACTATATCATGTGTGAACTATGTCAGCAGCCTTTTTTTTTTTTTTTTTTAAAAAAAAACTTTTTATTTTGAGACAGGTCTCACAAAGCTGCCCAGGCTGGCCTTGAATTTGTGATCCTTCTGCATCAGCCTCCAGATTCACTGGGATTACAGGCCTTTACCTGTTTACAGGCCAGCCTGTTCTCCTTCTAAGTCAATATTGGCAGTATTGTTACAGCAGACGAACACAACTTGCCGTCAGTCAAGTGATTGCCATTCTTACTCGATGCTTTATGTGAGCCTCATAGTAACAACAAAGAAAAAAAAAAAAGAAAGCATACTGCTGCTGTAAAAGCTAAAATATATATAACAACAAACACAGTAGAAGAAGACAAGGGCAGAATAAAGGACAAAATGAGATACAAAACAGAAAACAATTAACAATGTGGAAGTAGGTCCTTATTAATAATTACTTTGGTTTTTTTTTTTTTTTTTTTTTGTTTTTCGAGGTAGAGTCTCACTCTAGCCCAAGCTGGCCTGGAATTCACTATGTAGTCTCAGGGTGGTCTTGAACTCACAGTGATTCTCCTACCTCTGCCTGCCTGCTGATTGCTGGGATTAAAGGCGTGCGCCACCATGCCCTGGCAATAATTACTTTCAGTGTAATTGGCTTAAATTTGCTAATAAAAGACACAGAATGGCTGACTAGATAAAAAAAAACAATGCAATTAACTACCAATACAAATTAATTTTAGCTTTAAAGACATATCAGTTGAAAGTGAAAGATTTGAAAAAGTATCCCACACAAATACATAGTTAACCAAAGAGAGCGGGGGGTTGTCATCTATGTGTCAGACAAAACAGACTCTTAAGACCAGAACAGTCACAACAAACATATCAACATATAATGGTAAAGGCATTATTTATCTAGAAGATAAGGCATACATGTATATCAGGGCAATTAATTGTGTAAGACAAGTGACTTGAAGACCCCACTTTCAGTAATGGCTAGATCATTCAGATGCCAAGATCAGTAAGGAATCAGACTCGAAAAATTTTGTAGGCCAAATGAACTTGACTGACATCTGCAGATCAGCCCACTCACCCCCAGACTACACAATCTCTTCAAGTGCATCTGGAGCCTTCTTTAGGCTAGATCGTAGGTTGGACCACAAAACAAGTCATAATAAACTGATGAGGAGTGAGAGGGGCAATCTTTTGTAACCACTGTGTTATAAAACTAGAAATCCATAATAGGAAGAAAGTTCACCACTATGTAGTAATTGCATAGCACACTCCGAAACAGCCAGTGAGTTAAGGAAGAAATCAGATTTGAGGTTAAAAATTTCTTGAGACAGGGGCTGGAGAGATAGCTCAGCGGTTAAGGCACTTGCTTCCAGTGCCTAAGGCCCCAGGTTCAACTCCTCAGGACCCACATAAGCCAGACCCACAAGGTGGTGGCCCTGGTGCATTCTCTCTCTCTCTCTCTCTCTCTCTCTCTCTCTCTCTCTCTCTCTCTGTCTCTCTGTCTCTCTCTGCTTGAAAATGAATAAATAAAAAAAATTTCTTGAGACCCATCAAAATGGAAATACAACAAAGCTTGTTGAAACAGGCAAGCCGTTCTAGGAGGCAAACTTATAGTAATAAGTGCTTGCATCAAGACAAAAGATCTCAAATAAATTTATACTTAAAGGAAAGAAGAAGGAAGTAGATACTGGAAAAGTAATAGAAAAAAAATCGATAAAACTGTAAGTTGGTTTTGGGTAAGAGTAACCAAAATCAACAAATGTTTATTGAGACTAGCTATAGAGGTATGTGTGGGGAAAAGAGTACAAATAAAGTTATAAACAAAAGAAGAAATATTGCAATCTATTTCATACAAATACAAATGATGATGTGAGAACACCATGAATAATTATCCTCCACAAATTATAATTCTTTGGTAATTTGAAGGTAAAGGCCCCATAGTCTCATGTGTTTGTGGTGATTAATCCTCATATTCAGTCCCCAGTAGGTAGAGCCTTTAGGAGGTGGATCTTGAGGTTTTAGTCCAGCCTGCTGGGTGTTCAGAGTTCATGCACTCTTGCTGATAACCTCCCAGCTAATGTGACAAGATGTGATGCCAAGCCTTTGTTCTGTCATGCTTTCTTGCCATGATGAAACTTCCTCTGGAGACTATGAAAATTGCAGGCCAGTAGTCCTGATGAACATTGATACACAAATCTGGAACACTCTTTGCCAACTGAATGAATGCAGCAGTACAGGGACAGTATCAGCACCATGCTCCATTGGGATGCCAGGAATGCAAGGATGGTTCAGCACATTCAAATCACAACCTGATAAAACCCATTAATGGAATGAAGGAGAAGAAGTATCAAAAAAAAAAAAGAAAAAAAAGAAAAAGAAAAAGTATCAAAAGATGCTGATAAAGCATCTGAAAACACTCAGTGTCTGCATGATAAAATGTTCTTATCACTTTAGGTCTAGTAGGAATACATAGCAATATAAGAAAGGCTATACAAGGCCACTGGTAACATCATACTCAGTGTTAATAATTGAAAGCCTGTCTTCTGTACAGTAAGAAGCCTGTCTTTCTGTTCAGTACAATAAGCCCAGGCACAAGGAGAAAGACAGCAGCTGTGACAGCACCACCACCTCCCAGGCCTCCAGATGAGGAAAGAAGAGGCTGTGTCTCTCTTCTCTGTCCCTCTCTAACCTGCCATCAATCAGTTTGGGGAGTGCATTTCAAAGTAAATTGTATACAGCAGTTTATCCCCAAATACTTAAGTGTCTGTGCCATTACCTAAATTGGGAATTTGGAGGGGAGGAAATTTTATCCCCTTCGGTGCCCATATCTCTAGTAAAAACTACACTCAGATGAGTTTGAACACACCCATGGCCTTTGGTTTCTCTACAGGAAGTCTCTAGTGCTCTTTTGCAATACAGACCGTATAAACAATATCCAGTGAGCAGCCTTGGTAGGTGGAGTGGGAAAGAGGGCTCGGTGCTTGGACAGTGTGGGTGTGGGGAAGCTGACAGAGGCTATGCTGTGTGGATCGTGTCTGTGTGCCCAGACACATCCCAATGAGAGGACAGAGCAGTGGGGCTGGGATTACTGGGTGCACTAGCCTTGGTCTCTCTGAGTGTCCAGTTCTTGAGACAGGCTCCATGTACCTGAGGTAGTTGATAGTTGATGTGCAGTTGGTCTCACATGCTCTGCAACCTTGAGCCAGTTCTTAACCCTTCCAAGTGGTAGATTCCTCATTTGTGAGGTGGTCTGTGGTGTGGTGGCCATGGAGCCCAGCCAAGGTAGGATGAGGGTGCTGACTTCTCTGTGCCTCACCTTCATCTGTTAAGGGACAATGATGGTACCTGCTGGCTGGTTGAGTTATAAGTAGTCAGCATGCTAGATGGTGGTGAAGCCCTTTGTTACTAATGTGCTGACCAGTCAGTGTGGTAAGTAGTTGTTAGGCCCCTGGCAAGTCGTACTGTGAGACCTGAAGTCTGTGCAGGCTGCAGTCACACAGTGCTGCGCTCACTGTCCTCTAGTCCTTGCTGTGTTGGGGTGTCGTATGAGTCTGATGAGAGAATGGTGATGTCCTTGTGGCAGTGGCATCACATGACTGTCACATGGCCTTTCACAGCTGGTAGTCCTGGATTTGAGTCACAGCCAGCCTCCCTCTTCCTTTCCACAGTAGAAGAGGTACAGAACATGGGACCTACACATATCAGGCGAGCGACGTCTCCAGTCCTTGTGACTTTGATCTTCTGTGAAGCTATCTTGTGGGCTCACTCTCTGCAGTTCCTGAGCCATCTATAGCCTCTCCCCCATTCCCATTCCACAGAGTGGCATCAGGATGCTTCAGGTGAAGTGAACTGGGGCTAGGAGGGAGTCACTATTCTGTTCTTGGCTCCTAGGGACTTTTGAGGTGTTCAGTGGAGGACTATGTTATCCATGATCTGTTTTGAGGGTATCTGGGTTTTGTTGATCGTGGAAGGGGCAAGCCCATGTTTTGCCTCCTGGTTCTCTGGGATGAAAAAGGTCAAAAGGTCAAGCTTCTTCCTGCTTGTGAAGGTGTCAGCATCAGGTCAGTCTCTTCACCTGAGAGTGACACTGTGGTGGCCAGCAGTGGACAGTAGCCCGTGTTCTCACATTCCAGTAAGGACAGCTGCTTTCCATTCGTCACACACAGGTGCCAGTCACATGCTGTGATAGGAGGGTGTCCAGAAATCTCAAGCCACATGCTTAGGGGATTGTTGGCTTGACATGGCTCCACAGTCTCTCTTTCACTGTCACATGCAAGAGTCTAGGCCTGGGCTGGGCCAGGCTGGCAGCCTTCCTCACTATGGTGGGAACATTGGGTGGAGTGGGGCCTCGACCCTGGGGTAGAAGTTCTTTTCTCATTCAGCTTTTCTGGATCTTCCAAGTTGGAGTCCTGCTGGGAGTCATCCCTTCCTGGGTCTCATCAGGTGAGAGCTTACTGAGCCTACATGGTTGCTGTGAGGACCATGGAGCAGTTGACTGCTTGCTGCTGCATCTTGCCTCTCTCTGGCCTGTAGAGGTTTATACATAGTTGTGATGACCTGCGGTGTCTGGGCCTCCCCCTTTCCCTCGGTACACACCTACAGGCCTTAGTAAGCATCTCCTCTGCTGGGCCGTACAGCCACACGACTACAGCCTGAGATGGAGGTTGGACAGGTGAGTTTTGAAGGCCATTAGGTATAAGACTTGGGGGACAAAGGGTGGGTTGTGTGGACAGTCCAGGAGTATAACTCAGCTGGAGCACTCGGGCTGAAGATGGTCAGGTAAGTCCTAGACCGGGTGGGCTGAGCTTTGTGTGGCCCCCATGGTTGCTGTAGCTATGCCCATCCCTGATGCTGGCAAAGCCTTCCCAGTTCTGTAGGCACCACAGCAGCCAACACAGAATGCTGGATAAGCCTGGCAGGCAGGTGGGCAGCGCAACAGGAGCTCTCTGGTTTGGAGTTGATGCCATCCTTCTTGGTCACTCTCCAGGGCCCTCCTGCAGCCATCAGCTTGGCATTGGGGAGCCTGGCGCCCAGGAATCTGCTGCTTGAGCCTGTCTAGGGCTGCGGTCGGCCTTTGATTCCTGCACTGTCTGCAGGCAGGCTGGCAGGCAGGTACCTGTGCTAGGAGAGTCATTTTGCTGAGATGAGGAATGTCTGTAACTTGTTGATTGGTGGAGAAAAGGACCAAACAATGGGTATTGAGGTTTTTAATTAATTGTTTCCTGATAAATACCCAACTTTTTCCCATCTCCTGCTGATTAGATTCCATCTTTCTCCAAGCTTCAGACTGGAGGATGTCTGCGCTCAGCCACACGGTGTTAGCTGACGTTATTCCCCGTCTTGTACATGCATTCTCAATAAGCCCTTTGTTCCATTGAGAAGATTAAGGGCAGTATTTGGTTGGAAAAATTTTAATGAAGCACCTAACAGAGCTATTATTCATTTTTGAAACAAGTTGCTCTGTTACCATAGTAATTTGAAACCTTTTATTAAATATTTTTCCTTTCTGTCTTCAGTAAGTTTTTGTGACATGCTGATGGGGGAGCTACAGATCCATGAACCTGGCATCTAGAAAGAAATTTCTAGCTCTGTTGAGTTCAATCATTCAAGGAATTTATGTTATAGGAACATAAAGCATATAAATCTAGTTTATCATATCTATCATTTAATTGTTCATGCAAGCCGGATCTTCATGTAGCGATTTACAGTAATCTCAGTGAAATAACAGTTTTGTGTCACAAAATGAATAATGCATGCAAAAAATTGTTGAGCTCCTTAAAATCATTATGCTCAAAATATTAGTCTCTTATTTGAAAGTGATAGAATGATGATCATGTAGTCGCTTCAGCTGGGAACTTCCGAGCGGGTCTTCATTGCTGCGCTTGGGTCGCCAGCTCTCTAGAAGGAAGTGGCCTGAGATGTCTCCAGGAGGACCCTGTGCCCTCAGCAGTTTTGGCAGGTGGCAGCCAACTGAGAGCTGTCCTGTGGGAGGGCTGGGTGTTGGTTCAGGGGGCAAATTCTGTGTTTAAATTATGAGAGGCTTTTTGGATGTCCGTCTGTCTGGGACAAGAAGTGGGTTTGCTGTTGCCCGGCGAAATCCACGGAGTCAGCTGCAGTGGGCACCGCCCGCTCGGACAGTGCACTGTGCAGCCACGCACCCAGTTGCTGCTTCTGATTGACAAGGTTAACAGGCAGTGGCTGCCGAGAGCGAGCGCAGCTCCTTGTTAGTGGTGGTTATCCATTCTCGGGTGCCTCCAGCCCTGGGCTGGGCACAGCATCCATGCCACAGCGTTCAGTCTCTGAGTGGCCACTACAAGAGCTGTGGAGGATCCAGTGTCCTGGAGCTGGGTGCCTGGGGGTGAGTGTGGTGGGGTGGGGGTGGGGCAGGGGAGTGGGCAGTGCCTTGCCAGAAGGGGGTGCTCTGCTTCTCGGGAACCAGTTCTCCAGAGGCCAGTGTCATGGGTCGTTGTCAGAAGATCTGTGCCACCTCTCCCTTCTCTTATGCTTTAAAAAGAGCTGTGTTATGAGAAATTTCAAACACACAGAGGGTGAGAGCACATGCACTGAAGCTAGGGCGCCCAGCCCTGACATTCAGCCGCCATCAGGATGCCACTGCTTGGCTCGTCTACCCTTCCCTTTCCTTTTTCCTTTGCTGCAGTATTTCAAAGCAAATCCCAGACATCATGTCATTTCACCTTGCTGCACTTCAGTGTGCACTCTAAAAACCCCAAATGCCTCCTGCTATTTTCAGAATTTGCTGATGAAAGCCCCTCAGGTGGTCTTCTCCCTCAGTGGGGATGTGTGTGGATATAGCAGGCTAGGCCCAGACCCTGGTGGCCACCAGCCCGACAGTCAGGACTCACATCATCTTTGACTAACTGGGGCTGGGCTCAGAGCACCATTCTGCCAGGGCCTCTCTTAGTTGTTGAGGCTGTGGGATGAGGGGCTTGACCTGGGGTGCGATGCATTGAATCCCATGTGGCAGGGGTGTCGCTGGGAGCTCCAGGAGGCTGTGCGACCCACCATGGGAAGCCCTGTGGGATTGTGAAAGGTAGAGTGAGGATTCAGGAGCAGTCCATATGCCGCTGGGATTCTCTTGTCTGGCATTCTCCCCCCTGGGCGACCGCTTCTTCTCTGTCACACCTCTCTCCCCGCACCCATCACCATGTGTACACTCTGTGATCTCAGGTCACCATGTGAGGCATGCTGGTGATGTCTGAGCTCTAGTGCTTCTGGGTCTTGTATTCCTAGATGCACAGGGCCTGCCTGCCTGTGGCTCTGTGGAGGGGAGTGTCCTATGCAGTTCAGGGAGGGAGAACTGTCTGCAGTGACAAATTCCCTTCCTAGTGGACATTTGTTTAGAAAACATCAGAAAAGAACATTACAGTCAGTTCTGATGGCGTTTAGGAAATGCTCAAAGCACTAAAGTAGAATGTGTGTGTGTGTGTGTGTGTGTGTGTGTGTGTGTGTGTGTGTGTGTGTCTGTATAGTAAACACTGAAATGTAGAACTTCAGGCACCTTCTAAGGCTGTCTCACACGGTGGATTTGGGGATCAAGTGCTAAACTTATGGGATGCTGTGGCTATAGGGCCTGGTGTGGTTACAGTCATTTTCGTGGCCTGCAGTTTGTTCCCACTGGCCTCCCCATGCCTCGTTTCCACGTGGTGGGGCCTGGCCCCAGCTACCTAGTCAGTGCCCTGTTCCCATGTGGTGGGGCCTGGTCCCAGCTACCTATGTGGTTTCCATGTGGTGGGTCTCCAGATGGCAGATGGTGCTGTGGTGTTGTGTGCCTTGCTTTAATAGCAACCTGTTCCTGACATTGAGGCTTCTGACAACACCCTCCTCTGGATGTGTTTCTGTGGCTCGGTGCTTCTCTAAAATTCTAGACTCTAGAATTAGAATAGCAGAAGCATGGTGCCTGACTCTTACTGCTTACTGGTAGCAGAGCTGTGACCTTGAGTCCTGTGATGTCCTGGGACTGCTGTCCTGTGCTCTGGGTTCTCATAAGTCTTCTTTTGATTTAATACACAATCTCTGCCATCTTCGTTAGAGGGCTCCTGAGTCAGGTCACCTGTCCTTGGCTGGATGGGTGACTCAGATTCATTCACCTTCTTGCTGGTCTCCCAGTCTGTAAGGATTATTGGAGGGAAGCTGGGCAGTGGATGGGTTGCAGGCCGAGAAACACAGGCCACATGATTAGATTCATCTGCTGTCTGTGCTTCAACTTCCTCATAAGAGAATTGCAAAGACAAAAAGTGTCCTGTGTGCAGATGTCATTCTGTGCTATGGACCTGTCACCTGGGACCACAGCGTCTCTCACTGGGTTTCTAGCATGATTTACATCATGTTACCTTCTTGTCAGTACATCTCAGTTGTTCAGGTTAATCACAGGGAGACCCAGGCTGGTTTGGATGGCATGGGTAAGTGGCTTGTCTGGCAACAACTGGAGGAGGTTAACTTCATCCGAGCAGCTGCCACCACTGGCCTTGGAGACTCCATGCCCCAGCTCTGCCCCACGCCCACCGTGTAGCAGAGCACATGATGGCTGCAGACATGGCCCTGATCCTGAGTTTGCAGAGCAGCCAGGGTAGACATGAGTGGGATGGTGAGGACCACATCGGAGGGTCCTGCCTGCTGTGCCCTGTGTCCTTAGGCAATGCTAAAGGCATACCCCACTGGTGGGGACGGAAAATGGTGTAGCCACTGTGGGCAACAGTCTAATGGAGTTCCACAGCGATGAACCACAGAGCAGAGCTGCCCTGTGCTGTAGCTCTTGCACCCAGGAGAGGAAAGCATGTCTGTGTTTTCAGGCCATCATTCTTAACAGCTAAAGAATGGAAACAGCCCAGCATTGATCTATAGGTGAATGCAGCAATAAGATGCCATCTGCCCATCCAGTGGAAGATTGCCTGGCTGCAAGAAGGAACCAAGAAGTATTCCCAGCCCTGTTCACACTTGCTCCGCCTTGCCTCCTCTGATCTTTCAACTCTGACCAGATCCATCAGGCTGTATTTATTGCAAGGCATCTCTTAGGCCAAGGTTTCAAATCTTTCCACATTTCTCCTGAAATTCAGTTGCAAAAGGCCAAAAGCCACACAGGTTTTGAGCAGGATTGATCCCACTTCTGGTACCTGTTGAACCACCTTCTCCTTGCTGGACAAACACCCAACCAGAAGCAGCTTATAGGAGAAAAGGGTTTCTTTTAGCTTATAGACTTGAGGGGAAGCTCCATGGTGGCAGGGAAAATGATGGCATGAGCAGAGGATGGACATCACCTCCTGACCAACATCAGATGGACAATAGCAACAGGAGAGTGTGCCAAACACTGGTAAGGGGAAGCTGGCTATAATATCCAAAGCTTGCTTCCAACAACACACCTTCTCTAACAAGGCTCCAATTCCAAAATTGTCACCAGCTGAGAACTCAGCATTCACTGAATCCAAGCCTCCACAGGCTGTGTAAGGCCAAGAACTTAGCAGGCGTGGCGAGAGGAGGTAGAGGCCCAGGGGAGGACTTGGCCCTCACTTGCCTCCTTCTGTTTCTCGTACCTGTCTCAGCCTTTGTCCTTGGTTACCTCTCCTCTGAGCCCTTCCTTCTACTCATGCCATGGCTTTCCCATTCCAACCAGCTTGTGGCAGGGCCGAGATCAGATGCCTGTAGATCGTAGTAGAACCCTGTGAATGTGGAAAGCGGGTGAGAGGGACATGCAGTGAGACACCTACTCACTCAGAGTGCTAGTACACTGTGGGTAGAAGAAATTGTAAGCATATGAAAAATGCCAGTGCCTTACATTGTAGACTGGTGCACTCATGTTCACACCTTGTCTGTTCCTGCATGGCGCCTACTGTGGCAGTACCTTAGGGGGCAGAGGAGCTATCCCCCCCATCTTAGGGTTCCGTTTGCAGCTGCCTTGAGGGCTTCACTGTGCCACTTGTGGGAAGTTACTTTCTTGTTGCTGCCGCCAGAGACACTGCATCTTGCCTAATTGTGCTTCAGAGCCAAATGGCAGCCACACCGTCAGTTAATTTCATTTCCTGTCTTTTAGACGAAGAAGGTAGCCTCCAGAGAGTCACCGAAGGCATAGAGTCCGTGAGCTGAGCACTGGTTGGAAACAGGGCCCTGGGGCCAGACCTGGGCTCCCAACAGCCAGCCACGTGCCTCTCTCCTGCTCACAGTGCCATTTTTTCCAGCTGCTCTCTACCCCTAGGGTGCTCCATGTCACTGAGCACACCATGATTAGCTTTCCTCCCCCTTACCCTGGTGTCCCACCCCTTCTGTGGACTGTGTGATAGAGTCACCATCTTTTACTTTCACACATTTGCCAAAGTGCATTGTTGACTTTTCCTTCAAAACCTCCCATGGTTCCGAGTCCTTAACATTGCCCCACTCCTGAGCTCTGTCTGTCCATGTCACTGTCTTCTGGAGAGGCCCTCTGTCTGAATGTGTCAGGTGCCAAGTGGAAAGAGTATGGACCTTAGCTGAGAGGCTGCCTCGGTAAAGAGGGGTTGAGAGTCACCTGCAGGGGACAAGCCATCACGTGGAAGCGATACCTGGTGTAGGCTATAGTGACTGTGGATGGATTCATATTAGACCACGGGGACACAGCTTAGGGGACAGGTTTGTTTTGGCTCACAGTTTTAGAGAGTGTGGTCCATCCCCAGAGGTGGGGCAGAGCATCATAGAAGTAGAAGCATGTGGGTAGCAGATAAGAGAATGGGCCAGAGAGAAGTCACAGCTTTTCATCTTTCCAGGGCATGCCCCTAGTGACCTGCTTCCTCCATGAGCTATCAGATGACAAGTACATCCAGGGATGACCCACAGAGGAGGCAGAGCCCCTCCCAGAGCCGCATGTGGCAGGCAGCCTGTGGGGGAGAGCTCATATTCCAGCCATATTATAGGTAGGTGCCTTCTCTACAGCCTCTGCTTCTCTTCCCCTCCACCAGGTTACTTGTGTATTATGTTAATTACAGTCTTGCTATGTAGTATGTAGCAGCCCAGCAAGGCCTCCGAGTGTGGGGGCCAGAGGTATGTACTACCCAGGCGCCACCTGCACCAGCTGCCCTCTGACTTCCTGTCAAGTTGTAGGCATCGCTGGTCTCTAACCCAGGGTCTCTGTCAGATGTCACCTCCCTGTCCCGAGCCTGTTCTTGTGAGAGCTCTGCGCTTGTTCTGTCTCGACCCCACGTTGAGCCCTTGTTCTCCTTGTTCTTATTTGGGCCTGTCCTCGTCCACATCTCTGTAGACCTGGCCTAGCTTCCCAGCCAGTCTCCTCCCCTCCCTTGCCCTCCAGGGTGGGAGTCCCATTGAAACACAGCTTTCCTTCTACTTGAACAGCCCTCGTAGCTTCCAGGACAGAACTCAGATTGCTGGTATTTAATTCCTTTCATAATTGGACTCCTAATGCCTTGTTCATCCTTCTGCTCCACACAGATATAGGATATTCTGATAGATATTCTGGACTGCTCGTTATTACTGCCTGCCAGATACTTGTGAATAGTAGTGATTAAAACATGGGCTTAAACTAGTCGAATGCTCTGAGGACACAACAGAGAGCTGTATAGCAACCATTATGGATTAGTCATGTCAAGTGCAGGCTAGTATTTTTCTCTTTGCCTTTGTCTTTCTACCTACTTTCTGTGGACCTGGTGTCATCAGGAAGCCTTCTCATCATTGTGTCACCCAGTGCCTACACACAGGCTGAGCACGGGTCCTCGTGCTGGGGATACTGGACCCTGCTTCCTGGCATTATTACTATCTCACAGTGCCTCATGTCTGCTTTGAACAGTGTCATATGGTGGCTGTAGCAGTTCCCTTCTGGTACTGGGCAGAACCCTGACCAGAGCAGCCGTGCCAGCAAAGGGTTGATTTTTAGATCGTAGCTTTGAGGGGAAGTTTCATCATGGCTAGGGAAGCATGGCAGGTACCAAAAGCCAGGTGTCACATTTCCTCATCAGCAGGGAAGGAGAGTGAACCACAAGGCCTGCCCCAGTGACACACCTCCTCCTCCTCCCTTGCAAGGCTCCACCAGCTGGGGAACCATAAGCATGTGAGGCTGAGACACTTTGATTCAGATCACTACAGTTGTCTGTCTGTCTCACCTCATAGACAGGTCAGCTGACGCCGACATGGAGGTTCGCAGAAGATACAGGCCCACCCAGAGACAGGAAAACAGTTGAATGCAGGGGAAGTGGTATGGTCACAGCCTGGGGATTTTGTTGGCTTAGCAGTGGGTGGGTCCCTGAGGACAGAAAGTATTCTAGATAAAAGCACGGCTGTGGTACCCTATCAAGCCACTCAGTCTGCCAAGTGATGAAGCCTTGTAAACCAGCAGACAGGAGTGAAGGGCAGTTCTTGATTATCCCAGATTGGATCATTGCTATCTGACTAAACCTTCTCTCAGCATACCTTGTATGAAGTTACATGGGGGGACCGTGAATCATGCTTACCTGAGCCTTCTTTGAGCACCCCATGTGTCCAGTTATATGCCAGGACTGTGGATTGTGATTACCTGAGCCTTTTCTCAGTATACCATTTGTGAAGATACATGTGAGGACTGGATCATGTTCATCTGAGCTTGCTCTTACTGAACTTATGCATGAACAATGGAATCACATGTGAAGTATATGTAAGGACTGTGAGATCATGTGTGATGTTGCATGCAGGGACTGTGGGGTCATGTGTGGAGTCCCATGCAGGGGCCGTGGGTCATGTGTGGAGTCCCATGCAGGGACCGTTGATCATGTGTGCATATCTAAAGCTTATCTCTGGCCTTCCTGTGCATCCTGGTTCCCACTGGGTGGAGCCTTCAGTCTCGTGGTGCATCCAGGGATGTGCTCCTTGGCCACTGAAGAAAGGGATCAGATGGAGTTCCTCCTGCACTCTCTAGGGCTTGGTTTTAGAGCTGGAGCAGAACAGGTGGCAGTGTGGCCAGGGTCCTAACCCTGTGCACTGATGGCATAAAGCTCTCCTAGAGCCAGGGTGGCCCCTCCTCAACATTGTGCACTGTGGTCTTGCTGTCATCAGCCCTGTTGTTGATGGTACCTGGGAGGAATGGAGTGCCTGGTATCAGCAGATGGTCCACCCCAGGGGGCTGAGCTAAGTTCTGTTCATGGTCCCCCAGGCTCCCTCTGTACATGTACAAGTGTTACAGCACAGTAATGTAATGCTGAATGTATGGGAGGCTCAGGATTTGGCAGTAACGGCTCCTTCTAGAAAGCACAGGCTTGAACCTCGAGCTCTAGTATGTTTTCAGGGATGTAGATTTGTAACATGGAATAGCAGTAGCCTTTCCTTTAATTAAGTGCCACGTGACATTGGCTGTAGGATCAATGCATTGATGGAAAGCCAGGGCAATTAGACTTGGGAAGTGACTCACAGGTGATTAGGGCGCTCGGCTTTTCCAAACCATGCAGGCTTTGGAAGGCCAGAGTTTCCACATCAGCATCTGGGATACATTTCTGCATTTCCGGATAGCAGCTGCTTTCCTTTAGAATCTTTAAGATAGAGAGCACCTGTATGTGAAGATTTCACATTTATGTCGTTAGGTGTGCTTGGTGGCAGGCCTGGGGGCCCCAGGAAACTCTTGGAGGCATGGAGAGGAGGGAGGGACATGTGGGCAGGGTCCAGGACTTTAGTTAGTGGGTTTAGAGCAAGTAGGCGGGAGCT
Source organism: Zapus hudsonius (assembly GCA_004024765.1). Classification (NCBI taxonomy): domain Eukaryota; kingdom Metazoa; phylum Chordata; class Mammalia; order Rodentia; family Dipodidae; genus Zapus; species Zapus hudsonius. The sequence goes on from PVHP010019272.1 coordinate 14,877, forward strand.
TCTAGGGGTCGTTGTGTAACTGAGGTGTGTGTGTGTGTGTGTGTGTGTGTGTGTGTGTGTGTGTGTGTGTGTGTGTGTGATGGCCTGATGTCTATTGTGGTCCAGGGTTTTTCCTAAGTGCTTCCCTGCAGCATTCTGGTTGAAGGGTCACAGCAAGTAGACTATACTCTGAAAGTCCACTCTGTGATTGAGAGCTGGTCACTGAGGCACGATGGCACAGTCCTTGCAAGGTATGTGCGCTGTCCCATAGGGGTGCTGCTAGGAGGTCATGGGGAAGTCCACAAGAAGATGGGAAGAATGCAGCTCCAGAGGCCCTGCCGCTGCTCAAGGTGGACACTGATGCAGACGGACAGCAGCAGGGATTTCATTACTTGCCTGCTACCAGTCATGTAGCTTGCCTCTTTTTTAAATATATAAATGTCACTGTGATGGGAATTAAATATTTGTTTGCATTATGCATAAATCTCTTTGGACAGAGTCCCAAGGAATTTTTAGCTGTGGGGGTGGTGAGTGTTTTGGGTGAGCAGTGCTAAGGGCTGGAGATGCCTCTCCTCACCAAATCCACTTCTAGGAGCGCCATACCCATCTTGCTGGGTGATGGGTAGAGTGGTCTCTGAGCTCCTGTGATGCCCAAGGCATCCTTTCATTGGCATTATTGGGCTGTGGTGCCCTCCACAGTGGTTTAGGCTTGCCTTAACCAACCTGAACCCTCACCAGTTAACCAAGACCATCATCTTCGCCAGGCGAGGAGAAGCAGGGTATCCACCAGAGCAGCTTCTGTTTGAACAGGATCTGGCTCCCCATCGTTGGGGTGTGTTCATTATATAGTCTATTAACAAACTCCATCTGGGGTGCATGCTAGCTGTTGGAAGTGGCTAAATCAGGCAAAGCAGAAGCAAGCAGCAGGAGAAGGTTCCCTGGAGGCCTTGCCTGGGGGGAGCAGTGGGGAGGCTAGGAGAGCATGCTTCTAGAGCTTTTCCACGTTTCTATCCCAGCACCCGGTTTCTGGTAGAGCTGGGCCCTCCTGTTAAAGGTGAGCCCCTCTGTGGGCAGCCAGAGAGGGGCATGGCTTAGGTACCCTCCACGTTGATGGAGCCCTGCCTTCCAGGGACCCCGAGCCTGGTATTAAAGCTTCCTGTGCAACACTGGTCAAGTTACGTAATCTCTCTGAGACCAATTCTCCTCCGTACAGTTGTGTCCCAGCCTTAGTTCCTGCAGGCCGTGTAGCAGGTGGAAGCTCCTTCCAGCTCCAGCTGCAGTAGCATCAGGCCTGTGCTTTGGCTGAATAGTCAGCAGTTTTGACTTTTTGAAAGTTTCAGGGAGGAGATGGGTTCCGAGAACATTACAAGTGAGTTTTCTTTAACTTCCTTCATGAACCGTGGCCGGCAAACCTGTGCTCTGAGGGTGGCTGGCAAACACTGTTATTGACGTTCAGGTATTAGCTTTCCGCAGCATCTGTGGGGAGCTGGGGAAGATTTGATACTTTCTGAGATTGCTGTAAATGCAAGTTATTGAAGGCGCCGTCACCCAATTACTCTGCACTTATTTTACTTAGACTTTAGTAATTGGAAAAAGATTGGATGTCAGGACTTTGCATCTTGTTGATTATATTACCCAAGTCTTCTCTTCAATCCTGCCCTTTATTCCTGGCATTAATCATTAGTGCCAAACTGTTGGAAGAAGAGCCCGATGGTGGGTTCCTAACCCTAGTCAAGGAGGCAACTGCCTCTGTCTGGGTGGCATCAGCCATGTACTGACGTACCTCCATTGGCCCTTGGGCACTAGGGGAGACACAGAAGGTTGGGCAGAATGGGGTCCACTGTCCTTCCCCGCTGGGCTCCCCTGTGCCCTGGCCTTGGCTACAGACCCCAGTGTCCCTGCCCCTGTGCTTGTGCTTGTGGAAAACTGGCTTGCCTCCCAGGAAGTCGTGCCTTGTAAGCAGTCCCTCATGGAGCGGGGCAGCATGGGAGAGAGAGAAAGGAAAAACAGCTGTGTATTCAGTGTGGGGGCTTAGCATTGGAGGCTGGGGAAAAGACAATGAGAAGGGGGAGTCTGGTGCCCCAGGGAGGAAGGAGCTCAAGGAGCCTTACCTTGTTATGTCCAGTCAGCCTCTGTCATGTTTATCTTCTAGGTTCATGTTTATTCTGGTTCCATTATGGAGCTCACTGTTCCTTGGTAACACTGGTGGGATATGGGGCTATGGTAAGGCTTTGGTGAAGTTGCTAACCTTTCCTCCCCCCACTTTTTTTTTTTTTTTTGACAGAGGAATTACGGAAGCTGAGCTGGTCCGGAATTCCAAAGCCAGTTCGTCCAATGACGTGGAAGCTCCTCTCAGTAAGTCTGTGTGCCCTGTGCCCAGCCCTGTGGCCTTCCCCCTGCTAGCACAGCTCCCTGGCTGGCTGCAGTGTGGGCGGGCTCACGTATTGGCTGCCCTTTCTTGGTTTCAAGATGCCGCTGTCCAGCCTTGCCTCAATTCAAGGCTGATCTGCAATTCTGGAGCAAGGGAGGAAAAGCAACAACTAGGGGAAGCTATTATTTTCCTCTGACTTTTATGACAAAAAAAATTGTAATATACTCAGACCTGTGGTTGAGCAGTATGGCAGGGAAGACAATCGGGTGCTGAGCAGTGGAGACAGGGTTTTGTGCACTGTACACAGCAGGACCCTGTGTGTGTGTGTGTGTGTGTGTGTGTGTGTGTGTGTGTGTGTGTGTGTGTGTGTGTGTTTAAAGTATCAGTAATGCTGTCAGCAAAGGGAGGAAGAGGAAGAGGCAGAGGAAGGAGGAGGGAAGGTGGAGAGTTCAGGAAAATGGAGAACACCTCTCTGCCTCTCTGGAAGCCCTTCCAGTGGGTGCTGGCAGCTCTCCGTGCACCCTCGTGGACTCTCCCCTAGCTGAAGATTGGGGGTGAGTCAGGCCTTGCCAGAAATTTCTGAAAACTTTATTGGCAGCCTTCTTCTCTGTTGCTTTCTTATTTTTGGAAATGTCAATAGGGAACTCGCAGTGCCTGATCTAAATTGGGTCTGACTTCCAGTGTTGAAGAGACTTTCTCACTAATGAGTCTTAATAAATTTGTAGCTTAGTACCTCATAATCCTAAACGCAGACGCAGCTCTGAACAGTGAATATTTATTGATTAAATATCTCTTGCAATTAGAGCTAGACCTGCTGCGATCACTTGTGTTTCTCCCAATTTTTCCAGTGTCCTCCATGAGAGGTGAGCTCTTCAGATTAGTTGTAGGAAGTCCTGGGTGCATTGCCTGCCCCTCCTCTTCTCTTTTGAGTACTGTTTGTGAGACCAGGGACACTCAGGGATCTCCTTGGAAGCTCACTAAGCCCCCCTTCCCAAGAGTGAGCAGGTGACTGTGTCTTGGGCCCATGTCTGGCAGAGAGGAAGAGCCATGCTGGGCTCCAGGGAGCCTGACCCTTGGGAGGTGTTAGAATTGGGGTAGGGATAATTGGAAAGGGAGTCTTGAATGGTGGCTGGGAGTCTGGCAGCTACAGCAGGTGGCCAGAACGGTCTTTCCAGGGACTATGTTTGTATGGCTCCTTCACTGTGTAGCAGCTCCATGCTGCTGTTCCCTGTGCAGCAGGGTTGGGGTCCGCTGTTCTAGGACTTGCAGGCATGCAGGACACTCATGAACAGGCTGAGAAACTGGGCACTGAAAGCTGTGTTTCTCCCCTTGAAGGCAGTTGAGACCCCTGGACTGGGTACTGGGATGGGTGTGGCTAGGTGGGTCCACTGGGTATGCGGCTAAGACTGGCCAGATGGTTAGTGAGTGTGTGGGGAGCAGTGATCATCCCAGCTAGGACCCAGAGGAGAAGAGTCCACCACGTGTCCAGTTTAGAAAGACAGCCAAGATTGTGCTGGGTCAAGGTCTGAGCCCTGAGTGACTTTGTCCCAGCATGGCCACAGCTTGTCATTAGCATGATGCTTGTGTCCTTGGAGGGGTGGGGATGCTGCTTTAGGGAGAGATATGAGATGCGAGGCTGTTGTCTCCAAAGAAGCGAAGGGAGTGCTCCAGCCAGAGCTGCCATTAAACACCAGCAGTGCTAGTTAACATTTAAATTACACATACGCAGTGTAGTACCTTCTTAGAAATTAGTGCTGCTGCAGAGAATCATATTTTTGGCTCTTTTTTAAGATAACTATTTCAGAAAGAGCCAACAAAACTAATTAAACATTTAGCATTTATACCAGTGAGTATAATGGTTAAAAATGATAAGCAAAACCTCAGTGTCATGATATCTTCTTTCAGTCTGTTACTGGAGGTTTGCATATGAACACAGTGGGAGGGAACAGGCGGATTTTTATGTCACCAGGACAATTTGGATATAAGTATATGCTGCATTGTTTTACATTTATGATTAGTGTTTTTATAGCATGCTAATACAGCAATTAAGTTTTCTGTAGTTCTGTCATTTAAAATTCATTGCATACTCCAATGTATTTAATTTGCATAATTTCTAGTCTTGCTTCATTATCAAGAGGCCTCAACTTGTGCATGTGTGTTTTCCTCTAGGAATGGGCTGTCAGGAGAATGTGTGGGCCTTTATTAGTCTGAGCCCAGTGATGACACACCTACACTTCAGGGTTTATGTTTCAATAAGTTATTACAATCTGGGGAATGGGAAGCATTCTGAGAGCTCACCCATGCTCCCTAAGGACATCGGACATCCTTTGTCAGTTGCTCACACTCTTCCTGCTGATGACCCAGGGGTCCCCACTGTCCTACATTACATGCTGGACCCCTTCACTGGCACGGAGGCTCTTCTCTCTGGCTACTGACGCAGCTCTGTGCCTTTTACCTGCCAGCCTACGCTTTGGCCTTTACCCAGTCTGGACCTGCTTGCCTGCCAACCCCAGGCTCTGCACTCTTCCTCCTAACCCACAGTCACAACCAAAAAGTAACGCTAACTTTGGCCTTTCTCCCCGAGACCCTAGAACTACAACTGTCCTTTGGGACTCAGCATGTTGACATTCATTAATGCAACAAATATGTACTACCCGTTGTGTGCCTATGTGTTCTGAGTCTTTGGGGAGATCTGTGAGTAAAACAGAGATGCATCATTCTAGTGGGAAGAAAGAAGCAGGAGAGAAAGTGGTCAGCACTGGGGCAGGGCAAGAGAAGGTCAAGGTGTTGCTGTGAAAGTGGTCCTGGCGGCCCTCATTGAGGAGGGAAGACCGGTCAGGTGTCTGTTTCACTGTGCTGGTTGTGCTGTGTGGGCCAGACAGTTCCTCCCGAATGGGCTGACATGGATAATGGAGAGGTGTGCTAAGTAGCAAACGCAGTGCCAGCAGGGCCCCCGGGGCAGCAGAGAGCGTGCGCCACTGCCCACAGTGCCCTGAAGCTGCAGTAGTAGCAGACTTATTCCCGGGATGCCAGCCTGTCACTGTCACTGTCACTGTTGCAGTGCTCTCAGATCGACAAATAAATGTTGAAAACAAGAAGGGGTTACACATAAACACATGTACGTACATGCAGCCTCAGGGTTGGTGTTTGGAGCAGGGCCTGCAGTTGGTCCTGTTACATTCTTAGTACTTCAGCCAGGGTGCTGTTCTGTGGTCCTCATAACCACGCTGCCCGCTGGCTGGAGTGGCCCAGTGAGGCTCTGTGCACAGCAAGTGCTTGTAAGGAAACAGTTGGTAACAGTGTGGATATGGTCAGGATTTTAAAGGAATCATCTTAGTCTGGAATATTGGCTAACAAATAATCCCGAAAAGGATGTGACATATTTGGTTTGGTTTTATACACGGATGTTATGCAGTAATGTGCCCCACAGAGATGTTTTGGTTAGTGGTGGACTTCAGTTAGGATGGTGCTCCTATAAAATTGTATCAGCTACAGACATCATAGCCACCTTGTCTGTGCTGGTTACATGGTGATGAAATGGCTCAGTAATATATTTTCTTAAAACATATCTGTGTTGCTAAGTGACAAATGCCTGTCTTTCAGTATGTGCTCATTTCAAGTGTCCCAGTGGTGTTATTCACATGTGTTAAAACACTGTATGATTTCTTTTTTAAAAAATTATTTGTGGATATATGTGTGTACACACACATACCCACACACCACTTTACATCTGGGTTTATGCTGATACTAGGGGTTTAAACCCAGGCCAACAGACTTTACAAGCAAATGCTTTTAACCACTAAGCCATCTTTCTAGCCCTGTTCTTGTTCCTGATGTGGAGCAGATGCTGTGGAAAATGCCCCAAGGAATCTCAAAGGAGCATGTGCTCACACCCCTGCAGTGATGTGGCTGGATTCTAGCTCTGGCACCTGAGCTCTGTTGTCTTGCTCAGCTTTTCTCAGTGGACCAGAAGCTTGTTGGTCTCCCCTATGGTCACAAGGGAGCTGCTCAGACTGTACACACTCACTTCAGTTCGCAGGGGGCAGCAAAGAAAAGCCCTGGGCCTTGGTTACCTCTCTACCTCTGGGCCTTTCAGTTACTGTGGCTGCAGGTGAACTGTGAACTGCCTAGTGTGTGGCAGTTCAGCCCTGTCCTGGCAGAAGGGCCCCCATTTGGCCACACAGAGCACATTTAGGGCTCTGTTTCAGTAAGGAGGGAACAGATGTCAGGTGACCAATGACACCTATAGAAACCTGCTTGCATATATATACTTTTCCTTTCATTCACTGGTTTGCAGGGGATCCACACAGTGAAAGGGTGTATGCCTGGCTATAGAAGTTCTTCACAGCAAGTGTTGTTGGGCTTTGAGTGAGCAGGTGCTAGCCACACTGTGTTAGTTGTGGGACAGCCATGGAGGAGTGGGAGGGAGATAGCCAGGCAAAGTTTGAAAACTCCTTGGACTCAAGAAACACTACAAGGAAAATGTTATCAGCTGGAGTCCTGGTCCATTTGAAACTTCTGCTGTTGAAAGTGTGAGAAGGCCAAAGCCTTAGGCTGGTGAATGGGACTATGATAATGGGAAATTGACTTGAATCTAGAGCGCTTCAGAGCTCATACCCTCAGTCAGAAGACAGAGTGATTGAAGGGTGGGCAAGCTACTTTGTAGATACTTCGAGCAGGAAGAGATGCAGGTCTGTGCGCAGGATCAGCAGCACAGGTAAGCACTGGGGAAACGAGAGCAGCCACGCCCAGCAGAGAGACTGGTTATTTACAGACCCCCAATGATACCTGCTGGAAGGGAAGGCATATTCCATGTTCTCACAGTGCTTCTTGGAGTGGGAAATGGTGTGACCTCTTTGGAACAAGATCTGGCAGTTTCTTAGGAAACTAAGCCTGTATCTACATCATGATCCTGTAACTCTGCTTTTTGTTATTCAATCCTGAGAAAATGGAGTGTGGATTCCCAAAAGTTCTGTGTGACAATACCTACAAGGAGCTGTATTTGTAAGTCACGCTAGTTGGATGTAGCTTAGATGTTTTCAGAAAGGAATGGCTTCACATAGGTACTGATCACACCTCATGATGGCAGAATCTCAGAAGACAGTGTGCACAAAAAGCCTAGGTCCTGAGTGAGTCTATGGGAGTCCCAGGACAGACTCAGTCATCCCTTGTCCCGGGGTGTTGGAACTTCCCAGGGCTCAGGTGTGGAGATGGGGTTTGGGCTGCCTAGGCACTTGGAACTTGGGCAGTGGGAAGTGCTTCTGTTTCCTTGGAGCCCCAATGAACCACTGGACACTCATGTAAAAGCCCTGGAGCTGTGTTTGAAATGGACAGATTTGTATGTTATAAGTTGTAAGCCAATGTCACAAAGGTAGAACCAGAAAACTAACAGCCATATAGAACACCAGTAGTGCAGCCTTGGTGTCTGGACTCTTTGTGGCCCCAAGGGCGGTCTGGTGTTCTTGGATATAAACCTACTCCATGTACCGTCATCAAATGTGCCAGAAGCCCTGGGTCTTTGGGAGTAGATGCAGATTTGCTTACATGATAGCTTTGTGCACACACTGTGTATGGTGTGGGGGTGAGGCCACACAGTGTTCCAGTTTCTCAGGGACTGAGGCCTTTGTAGAAGGATTTTTACACCTTATAACCTTACTTTGGAAAGCACTGGGTCCCAGCTCAATGCAGGAGTGCCTTGAGACTCCTCTTCTGGACAGTAATGACCGAGGCCTGCTGGGGAGGGGTCTCCATCCAGCTCGTTCTCTCATGTTGCTTTATTGTGCTTCCCTCCATGCAGGAGGCCTCCAGAGCCCCAGGCCATTCTGGCTGTGAGCACTTGCACTTAGAGTTTTGATGGGACCTGGGGAATGAGCAGTAACTGTACTGTAGTATGCCTGTTTCTCTTTCTTCTCCAGGGCTACCTTCCTGCCAATGTAGACCGAAGACCAGCCACGCTTCGGAGAAAACAAAAAGAATATTTTGCCTTTATTGAGCATTATTATGATTCAAGAAATGACGAAGCTCACCAAGACACATACAGACAGGTGGGAGCCTTTCTCTGTGCCACGTCTCTGCTCTGGTTCTATGACTTGGCACTGATTTGGAGGAGGAAGCATTTCCCCTAGCAGGACCCTGATTGGCTTCCAGGATTGTTTTCTTTTTTGTTTTAAATATTTCTTTATGAGAGAGCGAGTGAGAGCGAGACAGAGTAAGAGCGAGAGCGAGAGAGAGAGAGAGAGCGAGAGAGAGAAAGAAAGAAAGAGAAAGAGAGAAAGAGAGAGAAAGTGAAAGTGTGTGTATGGGTGAATCAGGGCTTCCTTCCACTGCAGACAAACTCCAGATGCATGTACCACTTTGTGCATTTGGCTTTACATGGGTAGTGGGGAACTGTTCCCTGGCCATCATGCTTCATAAGCAAGCACCTTTAACCACTGAGCCATGTCTCTAGCCCCCTAGGTTGATTTTTAATAAATAAATACATTTGAAAAGAACTGGTGACATGTTTCCTCCAGTGGCGACACCTTGCTGTCTCCATTACTTCCAGAGAAGATGATGGAGTGTGAGATCCATTAGTGATCTGTGTGGGGGCATGGGGCACATTTTGCATTCTAATTCTGGAGACAGACTAGGAGGTGAACCCGAGGTCACTGTTGCGGAGACAAAGGTGCTTCTTCCTGCAGTTTGGGAAAGAAGCATTCATCAGCTGTCTGTTGGGGACACACTGGCCCTCAGGCACAGGTGCAGCCAGCTCCCCATTTGCTGCTCTGCTTAGTAACTGTAGCATCATGCTTGTTCTTGAGCAGCTGATATGCCTCACTGCACCTGTGGAATTAACTGTTAGAATGGTCTGAGGGCTTCTTCATATTCACCTGTCTTATGTTCAGGACAGTAGCTCTTCACTGCCTTTATCGTCTCATATCTGAAATCTGCTATCAGAGGCGAGTCAGCTCTGAGGAGTGAGGTGTTCCCTTTGGAAGCCCCACATCAGCCCCTTTCCTGATTAGATTGTCAGAGAGTACTAGAACCATCTGAAGATGGGCCTTTCCTCTCCTTCCCAGGCAGGGGCTCTGTAGGTGGGGCCTCATGGGAAGTACTTCCTCATAATGAGTGCTGCTGGAACCCAGACACATGGAGTTGCTGGAGAGAGTTGCAGGAGGCTGGGCAGGAGCCCCTTCCAGTGTCTCTCAGGACCTCTCCCCCATACCTGTACTATATGAGGGAGCTGGTTTTTCTGGCTGGTTCTTGGCCCACACTAGGCTGCCACCCAGTAGCTCTGGACAACTGGATACAGCTGTGGGAGAATGAGCTCCCTTGTTTTTCCATTTCACTAGTTTTAGGAAATGAATACTTTTTTTTGGATTTTTTTGAGGTAGGGTCTTATTATAGCTCAGGCTGGCCTGGAACTCACAGTGATTATCCCACCTCTGACTCCCAGGTGTTGGGTTTAAAGGTGTGTGCCACCTTTTCTGGCCTTTTTGCTTTTTTGAGGTAAGTCTCATGTAACCCAGGTAGCCCTTGAACTAACTTTGTAGCCAAGGATGACCTTGAACCTCTTGACTGCTGGGATTACAGGTGTTTGCCACCATGCCTGGCTTATATTTGATACTGTTTTACCAAGGATGGCATTCATATCTCTGTGCCCACCTGTGGTGCTTGCCAGCCTCCATTCTGTTATGAGCAGGGAAAGCTCATTTCATCCAGGTCTCCATGATAGATAATAGAAGGTCCTGTCCTGTTTTACATTCTCCTGGTATTTCCACACTAATACAGATGAGAAGCCTGATGATGACAGGTGTGGCTGGCTCTCCTGTCAGCTTGATCACTTTGATGCCCAACCACATGACTCCCGGAACTGTACCCTGTGCTTCTTTCTGGCTAGTGAGGCAGTGCCTGGCTCCTGCCCTCTCATGCTAGCAGGCAGCAGGAGGGTGATGCCTTGGTGTGTGCCCCACGCTCTTATCCTTTCTCAGTTTGCTGGTTATGTGCTTACTCTCCTGCTGAAGGCGTGTATCAGGTCCACATGGAGGTGATCAGAGTAGGCCTTTGCCTTTGTTGGAGTCTGAGAATGATCACACAGCCCGGAGTATATTTAAAGTCAATGTTTACTTCTGCAGAAGGGGGCACAGCCTTGAAGAGCTCAGACAGGCAAAGCACACCCCAGGAAGTCTGGCTAAAACATAAAATGACATAGAGTGTAGGTAAAGAAATGGAAGATCCAGTGACCTTTTACCAGATGCAGAAATAGAAGCTTTGGTTTTTAAGGATTGAAGACTCTTCTGGTCTGAAGGCTTATTAACTATTCTGGTCTCAAGGACTTATTCCTGTAGAATGCTGTCCTTCCAGAACTTAGGGTCTCTGTTTTTTTAACCCTTTGATAGAAAAGGCAGAATGTATCTCTGTTTTTCATATTCCTCACACCTGTGTGTCGTTTCCTCGGTAGGTCAGTCCTGTGACCATGATGGCGTTCCTCCCACTTTCCTAGTCCTGTATTGGTGGTGCAGGCTAGGAAGTTGAGGGGTTCACAGAGCCCCAACCACCTAGCCTGTGGGGTGCCCTCTAGGGATGGCAGGATATGGGGAAAGATAGAGAACTGTCTTGTCTGCATACGAAACTCATTGCCTGTGGCTCTTATGTAAATGCACCCCCCTCTGGGCTTACAGAGGCGAGTCAGACCTGCTTCCCATCCTTTTACATCCTGCTGGTGTCCACTGTGCTCCTGCCCACAAGAGTGTCACTGTGGGAAGCACTGAGGATGGGGATGGCCCTGCTGGTGTCCACAGTGCTCCTGCCCACGAGAATGCCACTGTAGGAGGCACTGAGGATGAGGATGGCCCTGCAGGCTGCCCCACTAGTCAACCAGGTTGTCCTTTGTCCCACCCATGCCTGGGTTTCTGAGTTTGGCTAGCTGGAGCCCCCACTCACCCTGCCAGTCTGCATTGGGTGCCCCTCCGAGCATGACTGCCTGAGTCTCCTTGTGCTCAGGACCCAGTCTTCTTTGACCATTACTGATAGAAGGATTTGGAGCAGGTCTTTTGTAGATGAGGAGGCTGAGCCCAGACCCAAGGCCCCAGGCCAACTGGCATCAGAGTGCGATGATGGTCCAGCTCCAGATGTTAGACTTCTCCTTGCCACAGGGAAGGATAAAGCTAAACTGTGGCGTCCCCGTTGGGTTAAAGTGTGTGTCTCCCATCAGCCTGTGTGGGATGCTACCCTGGAGGCACAGGGGTGATAGATTGCTGGTGTGGGGTGCTCCTGTGGGAATGGGAGATAGCCTGTGAAGCCAGCTCTGTCTGGGTGGTCCTGCAGGGCTGGTTATGTAGCCTGCAAGTGGTCTCCTCCATAGAGTTGGCATCATTGCTTCTACTTTCAGGTCAGATGGGGACCCAATGGGAACTGGCCGATACCAGCAGAGACTTTGAAATGCTTCCTTTGAAAAGTGTCCTAGATTCCCCAAGGACCTTGTGATGCAGAGGAAAATGTGGCTTGCGTTCCAAGAAGGCGCTGTCACAGCTGAAACCCTGTGCTCTATTGATGTACCTGAAGCGCTCTCTGTGTCAGAGGCTGGAAATCAATGCCCACTAATTGCTATGGATTATGTTACTAAATAGCTGAGCGCTGCTCTGCTCTAACCATGCAGCAAGCACTGCTGGTTGAGAAGGTGTCAGGCCAGTCTGTCATGTGAGATGGGGTGACTTGTCCCGGTGACAGTGTCCTCAGAGAGAGCACGGTTCAGAGGCAAGGCAACCTGCCCCTCAGTAGTGTTCTTCTCACCACAGTGCTTGTCATCCTGTAAGCTTGTCTTTCTCCTGCGTCTCCAGATCCACATCGACATCCCTCGGATGAGCCCTGAAGCACTGATTCTCCAGCCCAAGGTCACGGAGGTGAGTAAGAGGAGGGGGTGTCTGTTCGTGACCAGCACTCCCTGGGCTAATACAGTAGAACCACAAATACACTTCAGAGGCTCCCCCCCAGAAGCAAGCATTGACTTCCCAATCTCTGGGGAGTCTGGCCCTGATGGTCCACAGTTAGAGGACACAGAAGTCACTATTTGGCTGGGTGTGGTGGCACACACCTTTAATCCCAGCACTGGGAGGCAGAGGCAGGAGGATGGCCATGAGTTCGAGGCTGACTTGGGACTACAATGTGAGTTTCAGGTCAGTTTGGGCTCCCTGCCTCGAAAAGAAATAGATGGAAAAAAAAACTGATAAGAATGTTTTTTCTTGTATAATATTGATACATACAAAAGAATATAAGTAATATATATGTGGATGTGTGTATTATAAACTCATGTCCCTGAGTTTAGGAGCTAGACCCCCTCAATGTTGACCAGCTGCATCAGGAACTCGGTCCTGATGGAAGATGTGGAAGCCGTCTCTCCATGCTCGCCTCTAGCAGTAGGTGGACCAGCCCTCCCCTGCCTCTCCCCTCCCAGTTCTCCATGCTGGGTCCTCTGCACAGTTCAGTCTCTGCAGCTGTGCTTTCTTCTCTTTCTTGTCTGAGGTTAACCTTCAAGTCCGTTCACACAGGCACACACCATCGAGAGTTTCTCCAAGGTGCCTGTTAAACTTCTCGGCTCATGTTAAGCCTGCTTCCCAAGGCTCCTGCAACTGAGGCTCACCCCCCTGTCTGGTCTTGACATTGCCAGGCCTCTCATGGTCTCTCTGGTGGCTCCTCATTTCATCTCCTGAATTGTTAATGGGGTAGAGCATCTCCGTGGACGTATGGATATGTTCTGGGGAGTGGGTCACTGTGTCTGTTGCCCGTTTTTCTTTTGTGCAGTTGATATGTCTGTCTCAGTTGCGTGTTTGAGATTCTCGTTCTTTGACAGGCCTTTGATGCGCAGTGTTTAGTTTTGTGAGAGCTGAACTTGTCACTCTTTTAGGTGATTATGGGCATGTTTCTTGTAAGTAATCTTTTTCTACACATGAATCACCTATGCGCCCTTTTGTATGTTCACTTAACCATTTGCTTTGCATAGCTCTGTGTTTATCTGTAGTTGCTTGTGGAGTGTGCAGGGCAGTCAGCCATGCACTACATGGGGACTCTAGCTTGTCTCACCACATCACTTCTGTTTTATGTCTTGCTCACTTTCACATAGCTCTGTTTCTACTTTCCCTTGGGATTCAGGATCTTTTCATTTTAATTTGTTTTTTAATCCTTCCTTCTTTCCTTCCTTCCTTCCTTTTAAAAAAATTTTTTTGAGATAGCGTCTCACACTAGCCCAGAATGATCTGGAATTCACTCTGTAGCCTCAGGTTGGTCTTAAATTCATGGTAACTCTGCCTCTGCCTCTGCCTCCCAAGTGCTGTAGTTAAAGGCATGTATCACCACACCTGACTCAGCTTGTCTTTTTTCTTTAATTTTTAAATACTATGCCTATTAGCTAACACAGTTTTATAATGTCTCAGTATTGGTTAGAGGGAGCTCATACCCCTTTTCTTTTCCTTCTTTCTTAAACTTGATTGGGCAGGGCCCAACTCTGCTCATTCCCATCATTCTCAGACTGACTGCCAAGAATTGTTTTACAGGTCTGATGTGTGATTGGAATCACACGAGCTTCTAGATTCATCTAGGAGAACTGACGTCTTCACAAAATTCACTTTACATTTTCATGAACATATGAGTTTCCCGCCTTTAAGGCCACTTTTAATGGCTTTCGGTGAAATTTAAGTCCCCCCCCCAATTGAACCTAAGGCTTCATGTGAGGCAGGTACTCTACCACAGAGCTATATCTTCAGTCTCTTTTTATTTGTTATTTTGAGACTGAGTCTCTCTAAGTTGCCCAGGCTGGCCTTGAACTCTCTCTATAGCTTGAACAGTTCTTGAACTTCTCACCCCCCTGCTTCATTCTACTGAGTAGCTGGTATTGCAGGCTTGCACCACCAAGGCCTACATTGAGTTTTCTTTCTGCAAGGTCTTGTGTATGTTTTATTACATTTATTCCTAAATGTAATAATTGTATCATTAAAGTAAGTAGTATCTCTCTCAAGTACTTATTTGTTATTATATGTAATACTTTGTTTTTCATACTGATTCTCCTAGTAAATATACTTTGAAACTTGAACATTTCTTTACTGTGCAATAAGTCTGTTAAAAACAAAACAAAAAACAAACAAGCAACGACAAACAAACAAACAACAACAACAACAAAAACCCAGGCTTGGTAGGGCTGAAGTGCTTTAGATTATGGAGCTCAAAGGGGGACCTCATCTTTAGTAGGAGTGGCTGTTCCCCAAGGCTCTCTGATTGCGTCTCAGCCGCACACTTTCTTTTTTTAAAAAATATTTTATTTATTCATTTTCAAGCAGAGAGAGAGAGAGAGAGAGAGAGAGAGAGAGAGAGCAAGCATACCAGGGCTACCACCTTGTGGGTCTGGCTTATATGGGTCCTGGGGAATTGAACTCGGGGCCTTAGGCACTGGAGGCAAGTGCCTTAACCGCTGAGCCATCTCACCAGCCCTCAGCCACACACTTTCTGTGGCTGGAAGGGATGTGATACATCCTGATCTCTTGTCTACTTAGCTTTTTAAAAGTAGAAAATAGACCTTGGTTGATCATTGTGGATTTTTTCCCTACAACTTGCTACATTCCTTGTAGAACTGACCAACTATGCAGGCCTATTGGTCATAGAGTAAGGCTTGAGTCAAGGCCAGTTGGTGTGTGGTCAGCCCTTGACCTTCTGGTTTGCGGCCATAATGGTAGTGGGTCTTGTTGAGCCCCTGTGCCTTTCTAGAGGTGTGAAATGTGGGTGCTCAGCAGTGCAGGAGGCCTCTGTGAGAGGCCAGGCTCACGTAGGCTGGCCGAGGGTGAGCTGTGGGGACTTGACTTAGCAGTATTTGGGGAGATGTTAAATGGTGATCAGGGCTTCAGGAACAATATCGAAAGGTAGGCCTTGTGTTGGTCAGCATGCAAGATCCGCTTAACAGTGTACTGTTGAGGGCGGGATGTATGTGTCTACGGTGGCAGCATTGTACAGGTCTGTACTGCTGTGGCTCCTTTCTGCTCTGATGGTTCTGTGCCAGATGGCTGATTGCTCCTCTGTGCATGGCTTTAACCTCAGGGTCCAAGTTGGCTGCAAGGAATTATCGTAAGACACAGAGGAGGGCAGACACTTCTCTTTAAAGAGGTGTAGGTTGATCATAGTTCTTCTGTTGTATTCTAGAATCTCCAGTTGGTGACCTAGTGGAACTTAGCTGTGCAGGGAACCAGGAGAGTTAGGCTTGGTCACATGCTCTGTAAAAGTTTGTGTTTCTACTTCTCAGGAAGGATTTCTACCTTCAGCCCTCCCCCCTTCCATTGCTTTTCAGTAGGTGACAGCAGGTCTGCTCTGGCCACTTTCTCCTCTCTCATCCCTTCCCCTCCTTCCCTTCCTGTCTCTCTACCCCTTCTTCCCTATCTTCACTTCTCCACCTCTCTCTCTGTGCACCCCAAGCACAGGGCATCCCCCATGGAGGCCCAGGACCCTCAGCTCAATGTACCCCAAGCACAGGTCCTCCCCCCCCCATGGAGGTCCAGGAACCTCAGCTCACTGCACCCCAAGCACAGGGCATCCCTCATGGAGGCCTAGGAGATTTCATTGAAGTGATTCATGGATCTTTTGATCCAATATTGCTCTTTGGTAGAAAAATTCTGTAAGTTTTAAACCACTTTCCCTTTTTAGTGCCTGTCATAAAAGTAGGGATTCTGCTCTGTGACACTCGAGTTGCTGATAGTACAGCATGTTTACTGAAGGACCACCATCCTTTCAGATGGTGCTGGTATCTGCCCAGGGGCTTCTCCTCCACAGCCTTCCTGTTACCCAGCTTTAGAGCAGCCTCACACATAACAGAAATCAGGTGCTTTTTCTAATTAGCTGTTGAGAAGTGATGTCTCATTACACTTGAACAGACACAGAGGATAATGAAACACATAGGCTTGTTAACCCAGGTTATTTACATGCAGTTCGCAGAGTTTCCCTGCACATTTTCTAGTCTGTAGGCACTGATGGCATGCAAGCTCATTGGTGCTGAACTCTTCTGACTGTGAACTTCTTATAAGCTGATTTTCTTCCTGTCTTCCCCGAGGTAGCAGGCTGCACACTCTACTTGCTATGTGCCTGTGTGCAGGTAGTGGACTTGATTGTGTTGACCAGGGCTCCAGGTGGGGTTTGCTAGCATGTGCATGGCATTCCTCACTTCTGGGGTGCTTCTCTCTAGCCCCTGCTTGGTAGACCTGGCCTGTCATCACCCCTGTTCCTGCCAGGACCGACTGAAGATTCCCTAGACCCTGACAGCAGTCCTTCCTTTGCCTCAGCTGAGCTGTGGGGTTGCTGGTCCACCAGCCTCTCCAACTCTCCTGAGCTCTGAAAAGCAGGACACTCACTTTGTATTTTCTGTCCTATCACTTATTAAGGAGGTCAGAGAACTCATATGAAGGAGGTCAGAGAGCTCATATGAAGGAAGTCAGAGCTGATATGAAGGAGGTCAGAGAGCTCATAGGAAGGAGATCAGAGTGCTCATAGGAAGGAGGTCAGAGCTCATAGGAAGGAGGTCAGAGCTCATGGGAAGGAGGTCAGAGCTCATGGGAAGGAGGTCAGAGAGCTCATAGGAAGGAGGTCAGAGAGCTCATAGGAAGGAGGTCGGAGAGCTCATAGGAAGGAGATCAGATTGCTCATAGGAAGGTCAGAGCTCATGGGAAGGAGGTCAGAGAGCTCATAGGAAGGAGGTCAGATAGCTCATAGGAAGGAGGTCAGAGCTCATGGGAAGGAGGTCAGAGAGCTCATAGGAAGGAGGTCAGAGAGCTCATAGGAAGGAGGTCAGAGCTCATGGGAAGGAGGTCAGAGAGCTCATAGGAAGG
>PVHP010019273.1:0-32064 GCA_004024765.1 Zapus hudsonius
AAAAGCTGGTGGTGGGTGTGTTTCTAGACTAATTCAAAATTTCCAAGATGTTATTTTATTCAAGAGGCAAAATTAGTCACAGGATAAAAATGAAATTTAGTGGATAAGTGTATTTATAGAGAATTTGTGTGCTTCTTGTGCTATGTTTGAGTAACTCAGGTAATGGATAAATAAGCTGAGAGATTCCAGACATCATTTGTATGAAGACTGTTGGCATTTGCAAGAGATGGCACAGGAGCAAATCAAATGTTTCTTCTAGGGCCTGGCGTGGTGGCACACACCTTTAGTCCCAGCACTCGAGAGGCAGAGGTAGGAAGATCACCATGAGTTCAAGGTCACCCTGAGACTACTTAGTGAATTCCAGCTCAGCCTGGGCTACAGCAAGACCTTACCTCAAAAAACAAAGGGGGAAAAAAGTTCCTTCTAGAAACTGAGCTGATACTTGTGAAATGAGTGGAAGGGTCTCTGAACTGAGCATCTTTGGAACCAGTCTATGAGGCAGGCATTATGCCAGGGCATCGTCCACCTCTCTCCTGCCTAGTCTGTCCTCCCCTGGCACAGACTGAGGCCCGATCATTTCCAGTCAGGGAGAAAAATGCTGCTTTTCCCTTCTGTTCTTGTCATAAAGTTTGACTGAACAGCAACGGAAAATCTCAGCAGTGGGTTGTCACGTTTTTATTATAATTGCTGCCGATAAAAATATTAGACTAATTCTTTCTGCCTCCCACAGAAGAGAGCTGTAGGAGGATTACAGTGGGGAGGGATGTTGAGGAAGAGTTTTCTGTGGGCTGAACTGGGTCTTACGTTAGGTGGAGGTAGAGACAAAACAACCGGAAAAGAGAAAGAGATCCACATTTTCAGTATGTGCTTAGTAGGAGCTTGCGCTTAGTAGGAGCTTGCGCTTAGTAGGAGCTTGTGCTTAGTAGGAGCTTGCACTTAGTAGGAGCTTGCGCTTAGTAGGAGCTCCTAAGATGGGAGGAGTGCTGAAAGTTGACTTCTTCAAGAGAAGTCTGGACACACAAACCCAAATTTAAGAATGACTGACAACATTGGGCTTTGGATATTGCACAAAAGTCGGTTTTCAAGCCTTCAAGTCCACAACAATTTAATGTAGAAGCATTCTGTTTGAATGAGTTCCTTAATGCATCTCTGGGGAACCTTAGGGATATTTGGATGCAGTTTTAAGGCCACTGCGATGGCTGGGGAGGTGGCTCAGTGAATAAAGTGCTGGCCTCACATCTCTGAATACTGAGTTTGGAGCCCCAGTGCCCACATAAAAGCCAAAAAGGGAGGCAGGCTTCTATAATCCCTGTGCATCTATGATGAGAAAGAAGGCTGAGACAGGAGAACTTCCCAGAAGCTCTCAAAGAGAATGGTGAGAGACCCTGTCTCAAGCAAGGAGGAAGGCAAGGACTGACCTGAAAAGTGTTCTCTTTCCATGGATTTAGTATTCCCAATATGCCCTCCCTCCTTGCCGACCACTGGGCCTTGTCACTTCCAATACATGCATTGAATATAGGAAGCAGACTAATTTTGCTCCTGTGGCATTTCTGCCACACCGTTCTCTTGCTCAAGAACCCAGGGAAAACCCGGTTACTACCACTTGATTCAAGCTTCCCTTTCCACACTGGTCGCCATGCAATCTTGGTTTCAAGCCCAGGACCTCTCTTACTTCAGCCCACACCCAGGCTGCTCCTCATTCACACCAACCCTACACCTCCGCCTCCAGCCCGCCTACTGACTCCTTATACTTGGTTTCTCTGTAAACCCAAAGGATACAGGTGACCCTCTGGTGCATGCTCGTGGCATCTCTGACTTCTCTGTCAAAGGCAGTGTAATGACCGTGACCGCACAGGGGCTGTTTTTTCCCCTCAACTAAATAATAAGGATATGCCGGCACCTTCTTTCCCATTCTCAAATCCAGCCAGTATAATATTTGTTGAATGAATTCAACACTAGCATTTGGTAAGTGAGTTAATGTATGAATGAAGGCGTGGTCGATTCATTCATTGAGAACGCCGCTGACAAGGAGTGCTCTTGCTGGAGTCTATGGTCCTCTGTGATGGCCCTTCAGGTAGTCTTTCCCTTGCTGCTCCCATGATATGGGGGGAAACAAGTGGATGTTTCTTTCATCTTTTCCTAGACAGGAGTCATGAACTTTTGGAAATGAGACATTTTCAAGGTGGCTGTTGGAAGTCAGTGGGGAGAGAAAACATACACATGATAACCTTCCTGGCAGTTATGGTGTCGGGGAGAGAAAAATGGCTTCTGTTTCCTGCTTGTTATGCAAAGGATGTCTTAGGCCCTGGCAGACATTATGCTTTATCTTGTTATCTGCGACCTCCCTGTTTTTCTAAAATTCTTTTCTAAAGATTTTTAAAGTTTTATGTTCTTTATTATTAACTTTGACACAGGTTGTGGTCTTGTCTCCCCCTCTCTCCCTGTCCCCTTCCCACTTTCCCAGAAGGCTCCCTTCAGTGGGGTTAGCCAGAGCCACAGGGTGGGTAGAACTATCCTGATGCCAAGTCGTGCTCCGGCCCTCCCTCAAGACTGAGACCTTATTTGCCCAACAGTGAACACCAAATGGAGGTCTTGACATGCATGAGGACTTAACCAATCTCAGCAAGAGAATTAGGCCTGGGCTTGGTTCTTGGAGGTGCTCCGTACTGCTGCTCTCTGAACGAGACCATTTCCTATCTGCTCACTTGAAGCTAGGCATGCAGAGCTTCTCGGCCAGCCTCCTCACCACTCTGCCCTTTGATGCTGGGAAGGCCGAAGGCCAAGGCCAGAACTTCCTCCCAACATTTCCTGCACAGCAGAGCTGTGTGCTGAGGGGGAAGGGAGCCAGTGAGGCAGAGAGGCCAGAACAAGCAAAACCAGGGGAAGTGACAAGTGTCCTTTTACTCTGGAGACTTCAGAAACACTGTATTGATTTAGTTTTCTTTTGCAACTCTTAAGGAAAAATGCTGCCTTGGAAGGTTACACGGTGTAAGTACACATAAAAGTCAAGTTGAATATCAGAGGTTCAAGATGGCCCTGCTGGATAGAATGAAAAGCCTTCCCCTACTGAAACCACAATCAGTGCCTCCTCCTTTGATCTCGCTTGTGGACACAAAGTGGGGAGGGCAGGCCATGGTTGAGAGCCCAGAAACAAGCCTGCTTCAGAGCACACTGAGATAACACAGCTCCAGTCCGTCCAGATACTAACCAGGGAACTCACAGGAAAGCCAAACAAAACTAACCCTCAGTGCTTTTTACAGAGCTGTCCTGTTTGCATGGTGAGAGGTATATGCTGGGAAACTGGATGGTCCAGGAAACATCCACCAATCAGAATTAGCCTCATTTACATAGCAGGAACTATATGCTGGGAAGTCACAGGCTAGGTGGCTTAGCCTAACCCAATGAGACCCTGTCCCTAAGCAGATGAACTGTCACTGTCCTTACTGACACTCGGGCCCTCTGTCCTTTGCAGTGTGTGCTACCTAAGCTTCGTTTCCTTCAGCCAAGCTCTTTCACCTACCCACTGAGTCCCCCAGCACAGGAAGTGTGTGTGGCCTTCCTTTGAACTTGAAGTCAAGGTAGCATTCATGGAGAGGACTCTAGCAGAAATCCACTTCCCTTTATTTATTTATCCCATTCTTTATGCCAAGAACTTGATTTGCAAACAGATGGGTCAAAGTATATATAAACAGATATATATATAAAGATATATATAAAGATATATATATCTTTATATATATATATGTAAATCGTGTGACAAGAAGTGCAGAGTTGTCTGTAGGGTTCTTTTTAAGTTCTTTACTTTCAGATTAGCAGGTTGGATACTGGTCCAGAAAATTTCTCAAGAAAGCCCAGTGTCATGGTTTGATCCAGGTATCCCCCACAAACAAATGAATGTGTTCTGAGTGATCGATCCCCAGCTGATGACAGTTTGGATATTAGAATTTAGCTGGAGCTGTGTTGTTGGGGGTGGGCTTATGGGGGTTATAAACCAGCTTCCCCTTGCCAGTGTTTGGCACACCTTCCTGCCATTGTTTGCAGTGCTGTGGCGGAGGTGATGTCCACCCCTCTGCTCTTGCCATCATTTTCCCTGCCAGGATGGAGTCTCCCTTTGAGTCCATAAGCCAAATAAACCACAAGCCGCTTTTGCTTGGGTTCTTTCTGTGCAGCAACAGAGAAGGTTGACTACAATACCCAGTTTCTTAACTGGCAAATATCTTTGAGTCAAGAAGAAAAAATGGATAGCTAACCATGCTCTCCACAAACCAAAGCAACTGGTCTCTCTTCTCATTTCTTCTGCTTAACTGTCTCATCTGTTTTCCCCTCAGAAATCAAGACCTTAACCTCTAGGGTGAGAGACCAAAAACTGACCAGTGTTGGAAAATGCATATTTAAGGTGTTTATGTTGAAAATGTCATGGGCAAGTTCAGGGCACATCAAACGACATGGGAAGGCCAAACGGTTCTCAAGTACATTTCTAACTGACCATTGAAACCACTAGAGATTTGCACATGCTCAAAAGCAAGCTGACCTTTGGATGGGGCCAAACCTCAGTTTCCTGACACATTGTGTTCACTTCTGCTGACCGTCCATACAACACACTCCTTCCCCTAAAGTACCTACAACTGGAGCCTGCACAGAACCCCCCTCTTACAAAACAGCCTAACTGTGTCAACACCAAACTCAATACCCAATGGGCAAGTGACGCAACCCTCCCCCAACTTCCTTTGTGGTCAATATGATTTGACTCTGTGTCTCCCTGAACTGAAATCCTAATTAATCCTGAGTAAATAAATATTAACTTCTGGCTGGCCAGTTAGCTCAATTAGAGTACATGGTTAATAATAAATATTAATTTTATTTGTTCTCAATGGTATAGATTTTAGTCTCAGTCAACACAAAATAGGAGAAAAAAATAAATCTGGCTCAATCAAGCCCAAACAAGGAAGGAAATCTATGAACTCAGGTAACTGTCAGCTAACTGCCTAGGGGTGTTGCTCAGACAAGTTCACTGCCATGTGCTCAGTTTCTGGGGTTTTGTTCTATATCTATACTTGTCTCCTGAGGTCATTGACTGAATTCTAAAGATGGTTTTCTTTTGCACCCCAAAATGTGTGTGCATGTGTGTGTGTGTGTGTGTGTGTGTGTGTGTGTGAAGGGAGAGACTGTGTGTGTGTGTCTTTGTCCCAGAACTTCTGGGAAAATGCCCTGGGGACTCAGTTTCCACTCTCATGTTGTGCTGGGGTCAAAGCCGCTAAGCTGAGGGGATCAACCATGCGATTCAAGATGGTCACCTGCCCCATCCTGGAACAGGTGTGAGGGTCAGCTGCAATAGGACGCCATAAATGGTGATCTGTGCTGTGGGAAGGCGACAGATATCCGGAAAGGGCTTTGACATGGAGCACAAGAGAGAGGCCCCTCAGCCCGAGCAGCCTTGGGGTTGTCGATAGAACTGAACGGGAGCCCTGGAAGGATTTGAACTGATTAACTCCAGGAAATCCCCCCTGGTGCGCTAGAGCTGGAAGGTGCCCTAGCTTACAAAATAAAGTCATGACATAGTGACCAAAAACGAGGTCAAGAACAGACTGTGCCAAAATGGGGATCAAATGCCTGTGTTTTTGGGAACCCATATCTGGCTCTTAGATTCTCAGAGAAGAGGGAGGAATATTTTGAATGTGTCTTAGGAGAGCTGTTCTTAGAAAGGTTCCAGTTCCAAGGCTCATGTCTTATTGGACTATTTTTCAAAAAGACACTTGAATTTATTTTTAGCCAGGCATGGTGGCATATGCCTTTCATCCCAGCATTCAGGAGGCAGAGGTGGGAGGATCACCAAGAGTTCTAGACCACCCTGAGGCATAGAAAATTTCAGGTCAGCCTGGGCTAGATCGAGACCCTACCTTGAAAAAAATACATACATTTGAGAGAGACGGGGAGAGAGAGACAGAGACAGAGACAGAAACAGAGAGAAGGGGGAGGGAGAGCGATAGAGAGAGATCATGGGCGCACACAGATCCTCCTGCCAGTGCAAATGAACTCCAGATGCATGTGCCACTTTGTGCATCTGACTTTTCATGGGCACTGGGGAATAGAACTCAGGCCATCAGGCTTTTCAAGCAAGCACTTTTAATCACTGAGTGATCACTCCAAGTCCAGTCATGAATTCTTGATGACTGAAATCAGTAATCCTCACTCCTTTCTCTTAAGATGCTAGGAATATTTCTCTCGTGTCCTGTGAGAACACCTCCCCCCTCTTCCTTTGCTGCTTAAAGAAAAGCTAAGTACTTACATAAATCTCTTTTTGGCCTTAGCCACCAAGAGCCATGAGAGTTAAGAGTAGTGCTCAGTTGAGTGACGCTTGAATAGGGTTAGATCTTATGATAAAAACACTTCCTGTCTGTCTTGTCTTCAACACAACTCTTGCTCAGAGCATTATGGGTGTCATTGCTGCCTTCATGATTATTATTCTATTTTGATGTGGTTTTGTGACAAGCCATGTAACATTCTTGTGACAGGTGGCTGAAATGGACTTAGTAAATGCCCTGATTACTGAAAGGCGATGTGAAAAATTAATCTTTTCCAGGACAGAAAACTCTTTTAAGTCTCCTATTATGCTTCTCTTATACACTTGGATTTGAGAATAATGCTGCCTTTTTTCCCAACATTTTTTGATCTGAGATAATTCTTTGTTCCGTCAAATATATTTAGTTCCTTATCAGACAGAAATGTGGGCAAAATAAAATGATCTCACTGCATAGGATTGTGGACACGCTATCCAGCGCACCATACGGCAGTTAAATTTGGTTTTACAAATGACTTAAGAAACCTGTTTTTTTTCCTTTATTTTTTTTTAGGAAACCATTTTCATTTTTAAACACCTGTCCAAGGAAACCCTTCTTGAAAGCCTCTGTGGCTGTCAATCCCTTCATGGAAAATAGACTTGCTTGTTTCTTGATCTCACATGAGTACTACATAGCAAGGTCTGCTGGTCAACCTCCTGCTCTTGCTTGTATTATTTGGATATTTCATTTGTTCATTTATTTATCTATTTGTATGCAGAGAGACAGGTGTGTGTGTGTGTGTGTGTGTGTGTGTGAGAGAGAGAGAGAGAGAGAGAGAGAGAGAGAGAGAGAGAGAAGATGGACAGGGTGTGCCAGAGCCTCCAGCCACTGCTGGCTTTACGTGGGTACCGGGGAATCAAACCTGGGTCATTACCCTCTGCAGGCAAGTGTCTTAAAGACTGAGCCATTTCTCCAGCTCTTGCTTATATTTTTTAAAAGATTTTTCAAAGTATGAGACAATAATACTTTTCTATCAAAGCAATCAGTTTTACGTCACTATTTACAAGAATAGAACATGTCAAATGGGGCACTGATCTCAACAGAATTCACAGAGGAGGAAACACATATGGCCTTTACTCATATGAGAAAGTTCTGAGATCCTTAATTATCAGGGAAATGCAAATAAAAACCACAATGAGATTCCACCTTACTCCAGTCAGAATGGCAAGCATAAAGAAAACCAGCAACAATAGGTGCTGGCGAGGATGTGGGGAAAAAGGAACCCTCATTCACTGCTGGTGGGTTTGCAAACTTGTTCAACCATTATGGAAAGCAGTGTGGAGACTCCTCAACATAATGGACATAGAACTACCAATAGACCCAGCTATCCCTCTACTAGGCATCTACCCACAAGATGTCACATCTCAGGATAGAGACATTAGTGCAACTATGTTTATAGCCGCTCAATTCATAATAGCCAAGAATTGGAATCAACCAAAATGCCCTTCCATGAAGGAATGGATAACAAAACTCTGTTATATTTACACAATGGAATTCTATTCAGCTGAAAGGGAAAATGACATATTAAAATTTAGAGAAAAATGGTCTGACTTGGAACAGATCTTACTAAGCAATCTCTCAAAAGAACAGAGAGCCAAACACTGCATGTTCTCCCTCATATGCGGTCCTTAACCAGGATAACCGCAAACTCTACGCAGACTAGTAGAAAGAAGTGAGAGATTATGAATGAGGGGTAAAGGATGGGGGAGGGGAATGGCTTAAGCATGAGGCTAAACCAAAATGGGTTCAAAATCATAAAATCCTCATGAACATACTGTAACCTATTGAGCAAGTAGTGGGTGTCATCTGGCAAGAGGGACCATGAATAGAAGGGGAGAGAGTCTAAGCCTGTGAAAAATTGATTAGTCTGGCAACTCCTGGTCCCAGTCATCGGCTCCTTCCCTCACTGAGCTGTTGACCAAAGTGACCCATGAGGTTCCAAAAACAAGATAGGATTCTGTCAAAGCTCTTGAATGCCCACCCCAGCCTGAGGCAAAACCCTGTTGCTGAAGAAACCATAGAAAACCTTCTATCAGCATCAAGAGACCCTGCAAGGTCTAGAATGGTAACCAGCCCCCAAATGGTAGTTAGTGCAGAGCTGGAAGGCACTGCATAAGCTGCCAGGGGAAGCTGGTCAATGACAGCTGGAGTAAACAGAGACCACAAGCATGAAACACAGTCTGCTGCCAGGAGTAGGCTGACCACACTTCTTACTGGGAGAGAACAGTGAACCAAGAAAGGAGCACTTGTGCAATGGAGGAGCCAAAGCCTGGGGGAGGCAATCAACAGCTTTTAAATTTGGTCAAATAATCCACTTAATGAGGGGGAGCCCTTAACTGGAACTGGGGACTTAGGGCGATATTCACTGGGAGCCAGACTCTTGGGCCCCCAAGGAGAGATGTACTATGCGAGCAATTGATGGAGAGTCTACTAAAAATAGAATCTAGCTAATTCAGAAATGTGTACCTCAGTTAACCTATACTGATCTCACTCTCCGATAGAGATTCTGTTTGTATCTTTCAGAATGCAGCGAGAGAGCTGTGGTCCATCCAACCCTACCAACGAACCGCAGGCAGATGATAGCTAACATCCTGGCAAGAGATGAGCCACCCCAGACCTATCATGGAGGATCAATAAGGAACCCCGCAGAGAATGATGGGATGAACAAGGGACCCATAGCCACAGCCATTCAGCCAACACAGGATAAGCCAGTGAGACAGACACCAATGATTTTCGACACAACCTAAAGCAGAAGTACAAAGACCACTAAGTAATAATAAAGCAGCCTTAATACTCACCCACCATGACTCAGGGAACAGAGCAGAAGAGGGGGTGGAAAGATTGTGAGAGCCGTGGTGGGGGAGAATATCCAGAGACATGGCCCCCTCAGTAACAACACACTAGGGCTGGCGTCACCAGGATGACTCCTAGGCTATCCATGGTCCCTTGCTCCAAGGACTGATCCATACAACCCAGGGAGGAGGATATCCAGCTGATCAGGGATGGGGAAGAGGGGCATGGGAATCTGGGGATAACAGCTCATTGTTTGTCCATTAAATAATGTAACTCATTATGGACAATATTAAAAAAAAACACCCTGGAGTTCAGAGAATGAAAAAGAAAAAGAAAAAAAGAACATGTCAGTGCACCAAAGAGCTTTCGCTTAGTGACCCTAGTACCCTAGCTGAAATCAAGAAACATACGTTACCAGCACCCCAGTAAGCTGCTCCGTTGTTTCCACCCCACTCCCTAAAATGTAGGCATAGTGCTGCTTCCTGACATCATTAATCCTAGCTTTCCTCATTTTCAGTCTCTATAAAATTGATCATATGACATCTACTTTTATGTGTGCTTGGCATATGTCATGGTTTGATCCAGATGTCCCCCATAAACAAATGAATGTGTTCTGATTGACCGATCCTCAGCTGATGGCAGTTTGGGTTTTATAACCTTGTTGGAGCTGTGTTGTTGGGGGCGGGCTTATGGGGTTCTAAGCCAGCTTCCCCTTGCCAGAGTTTGGCACACCTTCCTGCCGCCGTTTGCAGTGCTGTGGCGGAGGTGATGTCCAGCCCTCTGCTCATGCCATTGTTTTCCCTGCTAGGATAGAGTCTCCCCTCGAGTCCGTAAGCCAAATAAATCCATTCCTCCACAAGTCGCTTTTGTTTGGGTTCTTCCTGCGCAGCAACAGAGAAAGCTGACTGCGATAGCACGAGTCTCATTTCACGTGGCAAGTATGCATTCATCTTATTGCTCTAAGTGAGTATTTCGCAGTGTTGCATCCATTTCCACTACTTTGGTTGTTTTCAGTTGTCTGTGGTCCTCACACGACAATCTTCCATACACAAGTCATCTTCTATTTCACTCCAAGCTCAGAGTGAGAGTGGTGTCTCACCTTTCCCAGGTACAGATCAACATTGGTTTTATTTTTATTAATTTATTTTCAAGAAAAGAGAGAGAATGAATATCATCAGGGCACTTGCCTCTGCAGACAAACTCCTTATGCATTTATCGTTTTGCTCATCTGGCTTTATGTGGATACTGGGGAATCAAACCTATGCCATCAGGCTTTGCAAGCAAGTGACTTTAACCGTTGAGCCCTCTCCCCAGCCCTGGCCCTGAGGTCTTGATGATACATGACTAGAGGCGTCCATATTCCAGACAGGAGAATCGAAGACAGGGCCCAGTGGACACTCAAAGGACGTGTGCCATTCACCTATTACAAGGCTTCTGGAAACTCCCACAAGATGCTCTGCTCACACCTCATGGGCTATAATTTGGTTGTTTGGCCACACTTAGCTAGAAAGCTTAGATGTGTTCTAAACAGCTAGATGCCGAACTAAAAATACGAACATTAGATACATAGATAGATAGATAGATAGATAGATAGATAGATAGATAGATAGATAGCACCCTACCACTGAGCTGTCTTTCAATCTTTATTTTGAGACAGGTTCTCAGTAAATTGTTCAGACTGGTCTTGAAATCACTCTGTAGCCCAGATGGGCCTCCGAATGATGTTCTCCTGCTTCAGGCTCTGGAGTAGCTGGGATGACAGATGTGTTCCACAAGTGCTGACAACAATCTTGTGGACTAAAAACATCACTTGGGGACAGCAATGAACCTCTAGCACCTATGCCATCGAATTCAAGTATAGTCACTTTTCATTCACTGCTGACGCCAATCGCTAACTCTTCTGAGACTTGGAAATGAATGATGCCCCCTCTGTCTAGTCCCTGCTCCTCCCTCATCTAGGCATTAGCGAGTCAGGAGTACACAAGGCCATGTTCCTACCCTCAAACAATTGACCATGAAGATGTAGTTGTGGCATAGCTCTGAGGAAACACAGGTCACCCACAGAGACCTGGCAGGCAATAGGAGAACTGCTCTTCGACGTGGGACTATAAATCTACCACAGGAGTCAGGCCTCCTGGGCTCAGGAGCGATCAGAGGAGGACAAGAGGCCTAACATTAGTGTTTCAAAGGAGCAACAAGGGAGCCTAGAGCATAACCCATATAGAGAAAAGAGGGTATGGTGAGGCTGGCCAAGTCCACAGTGACCAAGGGAGGTTGGATCCTATATGCCTAACACAGGCATTTGATGGGTGCCTTTGACCCATTCTTCTGCAATATGTCCAAGGAGGGTTTCTGATACATTGCTGGTGAACGACAATATCATATCAGCTAACAGATCAAGCCTTGGCTCAAGTTGTCTCCCTCAGGAAATTTACCAGAGATCCAAATCTTAGAAATTCACCCTCTTTTCTTGCTTGAACAACCTGATGGTATTCTGTTATAACTTGCTTCGTCTGACTCATTCCCAATCTTGGGAAGAGAAGAGAAATGAGCGTGGGAAGGGAGGGAAACTTGGCTCAGCGGTTAAGGCACTTGCCTCCAGTGCCTAAGGCCCCGGGGTTCAATTCCCCAGTACCCACATAAGCCAGACCCACAAAGTGGTGGCCCTGGTGCGCCTTCTCTCTCTCTCTCTCTCTCTCTCTCTCTCTGTCTCTCTGTCTCTCTCTCTCTGTCTCTCTCTGTATCTCTCTACTTGAAAATGAATAAATAAAAAAATATTTTTTAAAAAGGCAAAACGGAATAAGGAGAATGAGTGTAAAAGGAAGAAGATTACGATTTCATTACTATTTTCATGAAAAACCTACTATGTGCAAAACTTAGTTCTGGGTGTTAGGGCTGAATAATGAGTAAGAAAGACTCCTGCTGTCTCTTAGGAGTTCACCCTCAAGAGGAAAGAACCTTTACAAAATGTATAGATTATATAAAATATCTTTGAGTACTGATAAACACTTTGATGATGATAAATTAGGATAATAGATGAAGAATGCTGAAAACCATTTAGTTGGGCTAGTAAGAAATTCTCTCAGGATGGAGAGATTGCTCAGTGGTTAACACTCTTGCCTGCAAAGCCTGATGGCTAGGGTTCAATTCCCCAGTAACAATATAAAGCCAGATGTACAAAGTGGTGCATGTGTCTGGAGTTCATTTGCAGCAGCTGAAGGCCCTGGTATACCCATTCGCTCTCTCTCTCTCTCTCTCTCTCTCTCTCTCTCTCTCTCTCTCTCTCTCTCTCTCTCTCTCCTCTCTCCCTCTGCTTGCAAATAAATAAATACTTTTAAAAAATAAAGTTCTAAGAGATGACAAGATCTTGTAGTGACTTCTCTTTGCTGCTGAAACAAATGAAAGTTGATTAAAATTATATCACAGTTATAATCTCATAGCTCTACTGGTCAGGTGATCAGAAAGGCGCGTGCCTCTGAAGGCTCTAGGAAGATGTCCCGACCATGCCGTTCCAGCGTTGAGAAGCTGCTACAGTCTCAGCTCATCCTCTTCCTCCCACTGCAAAGCCAGAAGGGTTTCAGATCTTTCTCTGCTTGGGACACACAGTCCCTGCCTCGTCACTCTGCAGAGGAACCTTGTGCTTGCATGGACCCCACCAGGTCATCCAGGCTGGTCCTCCCCTTTCCAGATCCTTAATCTAACACACCTGAACTCCCTTGTGCAATACGGCAATGGATGTATACATCACCTCTAAATGCAGGTTCTCAGGATAAGGACGTAGACATCCTCGGGGGCTGTTATTCCTCACGCCATCACCTACATAATAAAATACAGACAGCCATGGGTGACTCGTGGCAAATGACTTCCTTGACAGAAGGAAGAGCAAGTGTGGCGATCTCCAGGTGGTCATGAACATGGGACAGGAATATGGAAACAAAGCCATGCCTTTTCTTTTCCTTTAAAAAAATTTTATTTATTTATATGAGAGCCAGACAGAAAGGCACTCCCTGGCATTCTTTCTGCCCAGTACCCTGGGCTGCCCGCCTTCCACGGCAGCGAGTCAGCGTTTTTTAAAGGGGCCCAGTGCAGAATTGCAAACATCATGGTTTCTCTGCTTGTGCCGGAAAAAAAAGAAAGTTCCTGCAATGTGTCCGGACTGTGGCTTTCAAGAGAAAGGAATCTATTGTGCATGGAGCTGACCTCATCCCGATGTGTGATTGACTCCGGCAGTTAGCATGTTAATTTCCTTATCACAGCATCTGAAATCATTAAAGTATTTAAACTGTCGCCTGCATTCCTCTCGTGGCTTATGAACAGAAGTTTGCTTGAAAGGCTTTCAAACTTGTCATCGTGGTAAAGATCATCTGAACACCCCAGGTCAAGTAATTTTGTAAGGGAGTGATAGGTCATGAAATTTGTATCTGTTGCCATAAAATATGAAAAGAGTGCTCAATCATGCCTGTGAATTTAGATGAGACTTTAGACAAATGCTATTCTATATTTCTGTTATAAATCTCATGATGTGACCATTTGCTTTGCTTTTAGGAGCAAAAAAGGAAGACCTGAATTCACTGTGTAGTATCAGGGTGGCCTCTAATTCACAGTGATCCTCTACCTCTGCCTCCTGAGTGCTGGGATTAAAGGAGTGTGTTACCACACCTGAGAGAGAGAGAGAGAGAGAGAGAGAGAGAGAGAATGGGCCTGAAAGGGCCTGTAGCTGCTGCAAATGAACTCTAGGCACATATGCCACTTTATGCTTCTGGCTTTACGTGGGTACTGGGAATCGGACTCAAATTGTTAGGCTTTGCAGGCAAGTGCCTTAACCACTGAGCCATCTCTCCAGATTCTCCTCCCACCCCTCTTAAACAAAGCAGACTTCAGTCTGGCCTTTGTTCTCTGAGAAGACAGTGTGTCTCCCCTTAGAGGGGTCATCCCAGAAGACAAGAAAGCAAAACATTTGTCAGATTGTTTTAGAAGGCCTTGGGGTATTTTTAAAAACAAAATTAATAAATCATACTCTCTTCAAAAGGAGAACTGCAGGAGAAATAACCAATGTTTCTCCACAGCAGTAGCCTGACCAAAGAGAGAGACTTTCTATGGTCCACAGTCTGTGGGCTTTATCATCACCTAAGAGAGATTCTCTATAGGCTTTATCATGGAGCAGACTTTTCTTGTTTTGTAACAGCTTTGTTGAGGTATATTTTACCTATTACAGAATTCATTCGGGTTTGGTTTTGAGTCCAAGTTTTTAGCCTCTCCAGCTCTCAATCTATCTGTAGAGTGGGAATCAAAATGATATAACTGGGCTGGAGAGATGGTTCAGAGGTTAAAGGCACTTGCTTGCAATGCCTGATGACCTGGGTTCTATTCCCAGTGCCCACGTAAAGCCAGATGCACAAAGTAGCAATGTTTCGAGTTTGTTTGCAGTGGCATGAGGCCTGATGTGGCTATTTCTCTCTCTCTCTCTCTCTCTCTCTCTCTCTCTCTCTCTCTCTCTCTCTCTCTGCAAATAAATAAATAATTTTTAAAAAATAATAATGCAAGCTTTTGATTTGCTACTCAAATTATATATATGTGCTCAGTCTGGTCCATGGCTAAATACACGAAAGCAGTAACAGAAAACTAATATTTCATTTCTACACACTCAATTTTATCATTAGGTTTTCTGATCAGTTGGATCTGTGATTTTGATTTCCCACTTCGGGACTGGAGAGATGGCTCAGTGGTTAAGATGCTTGCCTTCTAAACCTAATGACTCGGGTTCGATTCCCCAGTACCCACATAAAGTCAGATGCACAAAGTGGCACATGCATCTGGAGTTTGTTTGCAGTGGCTAGAGGCCCTGGTGCACTCATTCTTTCTCTCCATCCCTCTCTCTCTCTCTCTTTCTTTCTTCCCCCTTTATGCTTATAAATAAATTTTAAAAATGATCTTGCACTTAGATGATGGAAGTCTTTACCTTGTCCGTTTATGATAATTCCAAGTACCAAGTTTAGCTCAGTTGACCTCATTGTGTCTTCTGAGGTGTTTGGTGAACGAAATATCCACAGGAGGCCCCCATGATATTGTGGCTCCTTTGTGATCCCTAGAATACAGCATGTCCCCTTGAGGTGGGCAGTGCAAGGAATCAGCAGGCTCTAGGAACACGGAGGCTCTCCTTTGCCATCTTGGGTCCTTGGAATCCTCACTGAACTTCTGCTTACCCTGAGTATTCAGGGCATCTGTGGGTTTCAGTGCTCTGGGGACCCAGGCAGGGCATGGGGGAAGAAGCTCACTGTCATTTCCAGATGCCAAACGGTTACCCCTCCCTGGCCTCCTGGGGGTAGGAGGGGAAGCTGGGCACTGCTCCCAACCTACTCCTTCCTTGCCAAGGTCCCTGGAGGGCACAAGACCCTGGGCTCTTTGTTCTATTGGTTTCCATGAAAACTCACCAAGACCCGGCCTTAGGCAAATAAGAGGCTCCAACAGAAGGCTGCAAAGGAGATGAACCCATAAAAGAAAGTGGGGCAATCCATGTAGCGTGTTTCATTAGCCACTAGGGCTGTATTGGGTTCCGTTCCTTTGTGTCTGATGGTTTTCTGAACCTACTACTTGATAAACAAAATCTATCCCTTCCTCTCAAAAAAAAAAAAACCTCATCTCTTTCTCTGAGTTCAGGTTTGTCACTTATTTTCCTTTTGAAGGTGAAACCTGTAGGGATTTATAGTTCTAGGTTCCCAGCTCTTACGTTGCTTCTTCCTTTTCCATTGGCATCTCTGGAATCTCGTATAAGAAGCTCTGGGCCTGAACAAATGCCATGGGCTGAATAAAGCCTCCCTCCCCGTTCTTTCTATGTTGATCTTCCAGCTCCCAGTATGATGAATGTGACCTTATTTGGGATGAGGGTAGTTGCTGATATAATCAGTTCATTTAACATGAGGTCATGCTGGAGTATGGTGGGCCCTTAATCCAAAATGACTAGTGTGGTATCTGTATACAAGGGGGAAACACACACGCACACACACACACACACACACACACACACACACACACACGAAGATGAAAGCTGAGGCTGAGTGGGGCTTCTACTAGCCAAAGAAATCTAGCATTTTCTACCAAACCACTAAAAGCTAACAGAGAAGCCAGCAGCAGAGAGTCTGAAGGCAGAAGCAGGACATCTTGCCAGCACCTTGATCTTGGACTCTCAACCCCCAGAACTGTGACATAATGCATTTCTGACACTTAAGCTACCAGTTTGTGGTACTGTGTGAAGGCAATCTGAGAACCTAAGGCTTGGAGCAAATTGGTTTTTTGTTCCCACAGCCCACCACGTTTCAAAGACCACTCCCTCCTCCCCAGTGACTACAGGAGCGGAGCATGACTCCAGTTCCCTGGCTATTGCCATTTAAAACCAAAGAGTAAGTAAGTCTTCAGTGACTACAGCCAAAAACCAAAAAATTCAGGAACCATCAACAGCTGTTTTTCCCCAGAAGAAAACCACTCTGCCGGAAGACAAAGCTGGTACCCGGAGAAGAAGCAGAGGAGCGCAGGAGGCCAAGAGTTGGTCACTGCCCAGCTCTGACTCCATCCTGCCTAGTACCTCAGCTAGAACTGAACTTGGCTGTGACTTGACTTCCAGAAAACTGTAATAACTGTCCAGTAAGTTCATCCTTTCTTTTTTTTTTTGCTAAAGCTGATCCATGTAACATTTGTGAACCTTACAACCCAGACTTCCAGTTAACATATTCTCCAACATGCCTGTATTCTTCTTTTGAACGAGTGAACGTTGCTGCTCCGTAAGCAACTATGCTCTTGCCAAGTGTCAGAGGAGGATCCAGAAAAGAACATTGTTAAGAATTAACCATGGGCCTGGGGAGATGGCCAGCTGGTAAAATGCTTGCCTCACAAACACGAAGGACTAGGTCAGATGCCAGCACCCACGTGAAGGCCGGGCATGGCATTGCACCCAGCACTGGGGTGGCACAGCCAGGGGGTCCCTGGGACTTGCTGACTGGCTAGTCTATAGCTGCGTCAGTGAACTCCAGGTTGAGTGAGAAAGTTTGCCTCCAAAAGTAAGATGGAAGCTGGGGAGATTGCTCACTGGTTATGGCGCCTGCCTAATGACCCCAGTTCAATTCCCCAGGTCCCAGGTAAAGCCAGATGCACAAAGTTGTGCCTCCAGAGTTCATGTGCAGCAGCTGGAGGCCATGTCACACCCATTCTTTGCCTCTCTCTCTCTCTCTCTCTCTCTGTGTGTGTGTGTGTCTCTCTCTCTGCTTGCAAATAAACAAAATATGAAAAGAAATAATGTGGAAAGCAACTGAGGACAGTTGGTGTCATCCTCTGGACCTCCTCATGTACACACACGTGCATGTTCACCTGCACACAGACATGCACCCTCACACATAGGAACACACATCAAGCACGCAATCCGCACCCACTTACAAAATACAAATACATATAAAGAATAATCTTAATGAAAAGAATACATCTGTGTTAGTCAGTTTTCCATGGCTGTGGCAAAAGATCTGAGAGAAATCACCTTCAGGGAGAAAAGGTTGATTTTGGCTCATGGTTTCAGAAGTTTTTAAATATATTTTATTTATTCATTTTCAAGCAGAGAGAGAGAGAGAGAGAGAGAGAGAGAGAGAGAGAGAGAGCACCAGGGCCACCACCTGGTGGGTCTGGCTTATGTGGGTCCTGGGGAATTTTACCTGGGGCCTTAGGCACTGGAGGCAAGTGCCTTAACCGCTGAGCCATCTCTCCAGCCTGGTTTCAGAACTTTTAATCCGTGACCACTTGGCCTGGTTCCTGTGGCCATCGCTGAAGAGTGTGGCTGAGGAAAACTGCCCATCTCCTGGCTTCCAGGAAGCAGAGAAAAAGGGAAGCAGAAGCCAAGGTTCCAAGCTCTTTTTCAGGAGCACCCCCCCACCAATGACCGATTACGTCTAACTAGGCCCCACCTGAAGTGTCTACCATGTCCATTACCAATATCCCGCCAAGTTATGAATCCGTGAATTGATTCACGAGCCTTCATAATCCAGTCACCTCCCAAAAGCTCCACTTACACCTGAACACTGCTCTATTGAGGACCAAGCTCGATGCATGTGTTTTGGGGAAACATTTCAGATCCAAAGTGTAATAGTACCTTTTGTTGGAACTAGAATATTCTTTCTTAAGTGAAATTTTAAGCCACCAGAAAATGCAGTAAGTTATACTAATATTTTTACCTTTGAGATGAAAAGAAACTCATGAGTAGGCCACATCTATCTTTCATTAACATATGGCAATGTTTGCTGTGCTATAAAGTCAGAATAGTTCTTTCATAGAACGTCTGTTGGGTTTCTGTTCGTTTTATTTTCAAAGGCTACATTAGCCTTGTGATGAGTTTCAAATGATTGGCATCCTGCCTGAGAAAATATTTGCTCTTTAGTATAGGAGTAATAAAGCCTTTTCCTGTTGGCCTGTTACCACATTTTTTAAAATCCCCAAAATACTTAGCTTTAATTCTGATTTATGCACTTCTTAATGGCTTTTGATATAGGTAGAGATATAGCCTCAAAGATCACCAGCTATAGGTCAGACAAGGATCAGCAAATGAAATTTACTATTGGAGATTAAGAAATAAATTTGGGGCTGGGGAGATGGCTCATTGGTTAAGGCGCTTGCCTGCAAAGCCTAAGGACTCAGGTTCGATTCCCCAGAAGCCACATAAAGCCAGATACACAAAGAGATGCATGCATCTGGAGTTTTTTTGCAGTGGCTGGAGGCCCTGGCAAGCCCATTCTCTCTGTCTCGCTTCTATCTCGCTGTACTTGCAAATAAATAAATTAAATATTTAAGAAAAAAAGAAATTCAGTAACAGTTATTTTTTCTGTATTAGTTTTCTGTTGCTATATAACATTTTACCCCAGAATTTTTTGGCTTAAGAGGGCATTAAATAAAACTGACTAACACAGTTTCTGTGGCTGGGACGGATAGCTCTGGCTCAGAGTTTCACACTAAAGGATATATTGAAGGCTTTGCCTTCTAGCCCACATCACTCTGGGAGGAGATGGGACCTTTAGGAAGTTGGGCCTCATGGAAGGAAGTTAGGTTATTGAGAATGTGGCCTTTAAGGAGATGTTGGGACACTTGCTCATCTCTTTCCATCTCTTTCACTTCCCAGCTGACACGAGGGACACATATTTCTCTGCATTGCCATTTCCATAATATTCTATTAATTAAATAGGTCATCTCTACTCAGTGCAGAAGGGATGGCAAACCTGAGAGACAAAATATAATTGGGTTCATTTGGAATCTTGATAATCTTACTACAAGTATTAATGAAAAGAAATACCAAAAAAAGCACCTTTGAAAATGAATATATTTAAATAAAAGATCAGCAAGCATAAAATCATGATAGAATTCCAGGGTCAGAAGTAAATTTGGATATCCCCCAACCTAACTTGGTCATAGAGACCAACACCCCAAAAAGGTCATAATAATTTTCTAGCTTCACATAGCAGATTAGTGACCAAACCAGGCTTAGATCCAGGCCTCTTGGCTTTGGTTTAGGAGTGTGTGGTAAGCGTGCTGGCCTGGAAATCCACGTCCAGCCTCCTTTCCTGTGTGCCTTTTCCTGTAGAAGTTGACGCAGTGAAACCCATAGTTCTGAGCCTCTCTGCACCTAGGGTTTCCTCGTATCTGGGCTCAGGTGATCAGACTGCTGATCTGGAAGCGGGTTACTGCAACTTGAGTTGTTTCTGTTGGTGAAGATGAGCCCTTGGTTTGAATGTGTTCCCCAAAGTCCATGAGTAAGAAACTGATTGCAAAGGTGTGGGGAGGCAGGCAAGGCCTTCATGAACGGACTGTTATGGGAATGAATGAGTTAGCATAGAGTGGGCCCGCTTTTAAAAGAACAGCTCTCTCCTTGCCTCCTGTCCCTCCCTCTCCCTGCCCTGCCCTCTCCTCTCCTCAGCTTACCCTTTCCCATCTGTCATGGAATGGCACAGCTGGAAGGCCCTGGATAGAAGCCATCACCTTCACCGTGCACTTCCCAGCCTCCACAACTGTGAGACATAATTCCTTTTCTTTATGACTTACCTAGTCCTCTGGGTATTCTGTTATAGCAACACAAAACAGACAACCAGTGGCCATCAGGGAGAGGGATGCTTCTGTGGCCTGAGTAGCTGAGGTCCTGGTGCCCTTGTCACTAGAGTGACAAGAGCCAAGAGGTAGGACTGGAATGAATTATCATGGACTTCGCAGGTGCCATGTGACTTAAGGTTGATAGCACTGTTTTCTTGATCTTTGAGGGAAATTTAACTAATACGTTCTTGGAGCTGGTTGTAGTGGTAACTGTCATAGGATGCGGAAGGAGAAGTGGTTAGCAGCTCCTCTGGAGCTGTTCCTGGATTTCAAGACAAGACCCATATTTATTTCAGTCCTTCCAAGAATTTTATAAGCACCTAACTCCACTTGTCAAATATCATTCTCATAGACAGAGTGGGGATGTCATTATCCATTCTTTTTAAAAAAAAGTTTATTTATTTATTTATTTACAAGCAGAGAGAGATGAGGGAGAGAATGGGCATGTCAGGGCCTCCAGCCTCTGCAGATAAACTCCAGATGCATTCAACACTTTGTGCATCTGGTTTTATGTGGGTACTGGGGAATTGAACCCAAGTCATTCGGCTTGGCGGGCAACTGCCTTAACCACTGAGCCATCTCTCCAGCACCTCCCCACCCCTTTAATTGCACAGCATGATAAATTAAATTAATTCAACAATGAGAAAAGCAATCTATCTTTTATAAGTTGACCTGACACTTCCATCAAGGTCTCGCTCCTAGCATGTAGATGGGCTACGGTCTTCTGTTCTGTGTAAACAATTTCTCAAAACAATTTCTCGAAATGTCAGTGTCGTAGTCCACCACATGCTGCTGGGATGAATCCACACAAGGCACAGTTTTGGGAGGAAAGTTTTTATTGAATAACAGATCCAGGGAAGTTCAAGAAAAGGCTAGCCCCATTTCACAGATCCAAGCAGAGAGAGAGAGAGACAGAGACAGAGACAGAGACAGAGAGAGATATTGAGAGAGAGAGAGAGAGACCCAGCACCAGCAACTTAAGCAAGCACAATCTCAAGTCTAACCAACAGAACCTCCAGACTAGAGCTCAGACTGCTCTTAGCATATATATAGCTGGAATTTCACATCTACCTCAGAAATACCTTAGGGTTGAAGGCCAGGCCAAGGGGACACCTCCTCCAGCCAGGAAGCTGGAGAAAAACTGATAAAACCTCTTGAATCTACTGGGGGACATCCATTCAAACTACCACAGTCAGCATCAGCCAGGGTCACTTTGTTGAATATCTTGAATCAATAAATAAACAAGAGTCTTCTGGTTCATGTTTGGATACGGGAGAAAGTATGAACAATGTCCAGACCACAAAATAAGCAAATATCCCACTTCTTGCTACTGAGAGCCTTCTGCTTCATACCAATTAGAAAGATAGCCTGCTTTCTTTCTAGCTAAGATTTCTGTAGATGCCTATTCATAGAATTACCCCACCTCCTCTTTCTTGTGCCAGAACACAGTACCCACGTAAATCCCCAACACCCAGGTGCACAAAGTGGCACATGCATCTGGAGTTCCTTTGCAGCAGCTGGAGGCCCTGGTGTGCCCATTTTCTGTCTGTCTCTCTTCTCTCTATTTCTCTCTGCTTGCAAATAAATAAATATTTAAAAAAGAAATTCTAGATGGAATAGGACAGGTGGTATCTTATATGTTATTTAATGGTAAAGAAAGGAGAGGGGTTTTACTAGGTAGGAGAATTTTTTTAATATGAACAACACAAGTTCACAATTCAATGTCATCACAACCAGTCATTTCTACACTAAAAAGATTTTTTAATATTGTTTTAATTTTTAAAAACTTATTTTCAAGGAGGGAGAGAAACGAAAGATGATAGAAAGAATGAGTATATCAGAACAAATGCAGACCCATGCACCATTTTGTGCATCTGGCTTTATGTGGGTACTGGGTGTGGGACCTTGCTAAGAGGCATGGAGGACATAAAGGGTTAATTGGAGTTGAAACAGGCTGAAGCCCCAGTATAGTCTCTGACTCTGAGACCTGGAAGGCACTTCACCACACTCCTCCTTTGATCCTAAAATACCTCTGGGCCCCCTGGCAAGCCATAGTGAGCCCTGTGTTCTCACCCCAGCGGTGCTGGACAATAGGTGACAGTTCCTCCATAGCTGCCACCATTGAACCCAGGACCAGGGTCATGTACTTATGCAAATTAGGCATTCACAGGTTACCAGCCCCTACCTATCCACTCGTGAGATGCCCACAGACCACCCTGCCCCAATCAATCCTCTTGCTGATGCCCCTGCCTCTAATTTTCCCCTGGCATATATATATATATATATATATATATATATATATATATATATGACCCTTCCACATATAATAAACAATCTGCCTGTTCTGTCCCCAGTGGCTGTATCCCGGGAGTTTTTTTCTCTCACCGGCTCATGTCTGCAGGCAGGGAGCTGATTCATGCCAGGGCTCCCTCCCTACCTCAACCACAGACCAGCCACCTGTGTCAGCAGAGAAAGAAACAAAACTGGGAATTGAACCTGGGCCATCAGGCTTTGCAAACAAGTGCCTTTAACCACTGAGCCATCTCACTAGTCCCACTTAGGCTTGTATTTTATTTTTATTTTTTTAATTTTTATTTATTTGTAAGCAGAGGGTGGGGGGGAAAGAAAATAGGCATGCTACGACCTCTTGCCATTACAAACAAAATCCAGATGCACGCACCACTTTGTGCATCTGGCTTCACATGGGTACTGGGGGAATCGAGCTTGGATAGTCAGACTTTGCAAGCAAGTGCCTATAACTGCTGAGCCATGTCTCCAGCCCCTCATCAACTTTATTTATATAAGTAGAGGCCGTTATTGAGAAAAGCGGAGAACACTCAGACGCTAATAATGTGTCCATCACAATACATCAGCTCAATTTTCCTTTGGAAAACAAAAAACTATATTAATTGGGTGAAAAACAAGTTGTGTCAAAAAACATTTTTTTAAGCCTGCAGTAGCTAGAAAAATCAATGCTTAAATTAGCACAAACTGGTAAAAAAAAAATTCCTAAATTGATTTTTCCATATATTTGCCTGGAGGCAGACAAAGTGTAGGAGGGGCTGGAGTGTTGCCAGACCTAAACCATTTTTCTGAGCTCTATCAATTTCTATTAATGGGCAGTGACGCCGTGCTGGCCCCCAGCCAGCCGCCAGTGCACTTAGACTTGTTCGACTGGCTGATTGGAGGCAAGCATTTCGTCAGAAATGAGGCAGCACGGACAGCCCTGATTTAAGTGATGTGTTTGCAGAGAGCTGACTTCCTGTGACACAGGTACAGTGTTCATGGCGTCTGCCAGTTGGCTCTGGGTGGAGAAGGGTAAACTAACCAGCAAGAAGATTTGATACCCTCTTGTCCTCCATGGAGCTCCCAAGTGGTGTGAGCAGCCCAAGTGGAAACTAACCCCAAAGCCTGGGTCATCCATTCTGATTCAATCAATGCAGTAGACTCACAAAAATCACTGAGAAGATGTATTGGATTGTTCTGACCGCTCAGCTTTACGGATTGCCCTAGCATTGATTCCAAAGTGCTAGTCCAGAGGGAATCTAGAAAGTACCCAAGAAGCCTGTTAGGATGGGAAAGGTATTCTGCTCTCAAGCTGCTGTGGGCAGGCTCTGCCCTCACGTCATTTCTTCAAGTTGGCATGTGCAGGAAAGGGAGGGCAGGAGGGGAGGGAAGGAGAAAAGACGAAAGAGGGGGAGGGAGGACGGGTATAACACAATGCTTGATCTCATGCAGGCTTTTTGGAACTGAAAGGCTGACAGACGATGGATGGAATGGGACGCTTTATTTCTCAGCATTCAAGGGTTTTCAAATAAAGAATAAAATAAAACCCCATTTGGCTTTAAGAGTCGATAGGTCTCATTCATGGTCACAAATGCACCATCCCAAGGTAAAATGTTAGCAATAGGTGTTGAAGTTACCTTCAGGCTGCTGGAACAAAACACCTAACCAAAGAGCAGCTGATGGAGGAAAGGGTTTACTTTGGCTTACAGTCTGGAGAGGAAGGTCTATGATGGCAGGGAAAGCATGGCATGAGCAGAGGCTGGACATCACCTCTGCCACAGCAGGTGGAAACCAGCAGCCGGAGAGTGAGCTGAGTTCTAGCAAAGGGGAGCTGGCTGTAACACCCTAAGCCTGGCCACAACAATACACCTCCTCCAGCAAGGCTCCACCTCCCAAATTGTCCCTAGTGGGGAACCAAGCATTCACAACACATGAGTTTACAGGGGACACTTGATTCAAACCACCATAGTATGGAAAGTTGGATGTAAGGTAGAGACTCTGCTGTTTTTCCAATAATTCATTAAACCTACAACTATCGTGATATTTAACTTGTCAACTTGATTGGCTGAGGAATAAAGACCCACCTCTGGGTAGATCTGTGAGGGTATCTCTGGGGAGGAGTAACTGAGTGGGCAGCCCTTCTGGCAGTGGCCCAGATAGAAAGAGCTCTGAGAGAAAAGAAAGTGCCGTTTCTGCCTTCCCACTCTCCCTCCCTGTTGATAGGCACTTAATCTGTCGTTATCCTTTGCTGACATCAGAACCCAGCCTCCACGGTCTCCAGTGTGGACTGAAGACCATATATCTATCCATATATCCAACAGCCAGCTCCAATAGGAACTGTTATGTAACAGTCACTCGACTTTTCTATCAGTACCCCTAGAAATATACCCCCTCGCCTCTAAGATTATTTGAAAGCAAAGCCACTAGAAACAAATACACAGGGACACAAGGGAACTTTTTAAAATTATGGAATAGAAGGAATATATATATATCAGTAAGGGTATTCATTATATTGTCTTGTGCGATATAGGCTGGGTAGTCCTCAATGGCTGTCTACAGACTGGAGATGCTGAGAACACAGTAGTTGCACTGTGTCTATGAGCTGTGTGGCTCAGCTGTCCCCATCTGTGCTAAAGGCCTGGAGAATTACTAGAGATCCTTATATATAATACAGATCTTACAGATTTATATAAAGGTAAGATATATCTTAAAAAAACAATTTATATACATATATACCATGATAAGCACACACATATAACTATATATCATTTTTATATACGTGCCTATATATGTAAAATGTGTGCTTATATCTCTCAAACGGTTTCTTCAAGGCACATATCTTCACTAGCATCAGCAATAGTCAAGGTCATAGTTTTGCTCTGTGTGCACATGTTTACAAGCATCTCCTTGAATAAGCAAGAACCTTATTCAAGGTCATATTTTGGCTCTATGAATATGTGTGTGTTTATATCTGAAGACTAGTATATTTAATCGATGGTCGGGTATAGCCGTCCCATCTTGTAAGATAAGTTGACCATATCCATGTGTGTGAAAGTAGTATGTGCTCCGGGGGGTTTTCTTGAGGAGATACACTCTAGCCCAGGCTGATCTGGAATTTACTATGTAGTCTCAGGCTGGCCTCAAACTCACAGTGATCCTCCCACCTCTGCCTCCCAAGTGCTGGGATTAAAGGTGTGGCCTCCACGCAGGACCTTCAGTTTACTTTTGTTGTTCTATTGTTAGTCTCTCCCACCTAGTTAATATTTATTTATAGCATAGTTTGCAAACAAACTGTAGATTACAACACCAGAGTTTCCCATCTGACCTAGCAGGATCTGCCTCTGGGAGCTGAGGGCTAATAAACTGGAGCCAGGCCTCTCCTTACAGGCACCTAAGGAAGAGGCACAGGCCATTTACAAGTCTTCAACCTCCAGTTCCCACTTGCCTAAAGAGGCTTCCAAGCCAGGAGAACTCACAGCAGGAGGCTTGTTGAAAACAAGTTGTGGTCTCATTCTGTGTTTAGATTTCTGCTCAGAGAAGAGCACTTCCTTCCTCCTGCATTTTTGAGGGCCAAGCGTTACATTCTGGGTGGAGAGAGAGGCTTGTGATAGAAAACATGAAAATGCGGCCGTATCCTAGAATCGGAGAAGCTCACATCTTGGTTGAGAAGCTGGTGTGCTAGGCAACCAAGGAGTTTGCTGTATCACTTTCTGCTGTGATGGCTGCATAAGGGACATTTTGTAGATTTCTATGGACTCTGTTTGCTCGGCAATAGCCTCCAGTGAGCGCTGGCTCATGCTTGACAGCTTGTGTTTTACAGAAGAGACTGCAAGCTTCTCCTTGTGTGCCCACCCGCTCCCTCACTCCAATCATCTTAGGACAATGAGAAGCAGCGGGCTGTGGACCCAGGCACTGGCCAGAGAGGCTGGCAGACCATGGGGATGAGGCAAGCAGAGTCTCTGTCTATTTCATTTCAGTTAGAGTGTCCACCAACAGAAATATTTCGATCTATTTAAGGAAAAAGAAAACTGCACCCAAAAAGAACATTTCAGAGAATCATTAGGAAAAAGAGAGGAAGAAACTATTAAGAAAATTAACATTAGGCATGGTGGCTGTGCTCCTTATACTTGGGAGATAGAGCAAGGTCAAGAGGTCAAGGTCACCCTCAGCTACATCGAGAGCTTGAGACCAACCTAGGCTACATAAGACCCTATCTCAGACAGCAATAAAAAGAAAATTAAAGCTGTATCTCTTGGAGGCAGAAATGAAAACTTGGCTTCTAGATGAAATAATCTTCCCATTCTCAAAACTAGCAGATCTATACAAATTGAGAAAAATATATTCCTCAGCTTTCAACATACAGAGTGTGTTTAATTTTCTCTCTCATTTCTTAATTTGGCATTTTAGTTCAAATTCCAAATCCAGTAAATGTTCTTTAAATGGAAAGAAAAAAAAAAAGCATTAATGAATGCCAGGAAACAGTTTCCCAGCGCCAAACCACAAGCATCCAAAGATGTGATTTCATTTTTAATAATATAATAAGCTGAAGAATAGCAAATAAAAATATAGAGAGAGGGGCCTGGAGAGATGGCTCAGCGGTTAAGGCACTTGCCTATACAGCAGAACCTGAGTTTGATTCTTCAGTACCCACATAAAGCCAGATGCACAAGGTGGCACATGCATCTGGAGTTCGTTTGTAGTGGCTAGAGGCCCTGGTGCACCCATTCACTCTCTCTCTCTCTTGTAAATAAATATTTTAAAAGATTCAGATGATGATATGGCGGCCGATCAAGGACTGACATCAGAAGCCATGTGAGCAATCAGTGAACTCTCAACTTGTGTCTGAGCTCTCCTGCTGGAAGCCTTTGGCATTCATTCACCCAACACTGAGTGTCTGCACTTCCTGTAAAAACAAAACAAAAAACACCTTGGAATCCATACAGAGAAAGGAGAAACTGAAGATGGCCAGAGGCAGACAACAGTGCTCCAGCCCACGTGGTCTAAGCACGTGCCCTT
The DNA here is from genome assembly GCA_004024765.1 of Zapus hudsonius. NCBI lineage: Eukaryota > Metazoa > Chordata > Mammalia > Rodentia > Dipodidae > Zapus > Zapus hudsonius. The sequence goes on from PVHP010019273.1 coordinate 27,543, forward strand.
AGAGCGGTACCCACAAGGGATGGCTCTGCATCCCAGCAGCTGAGACCAGAAGCACGGGAATCCATGACTCAGGTCTTCCTGGAGGCTTGTCCTACACATTCCTTCAGGCCAAGAGAGAAGGTTCAGTGCCTTGTCTTATCCAAAACTATATTGTTTTCAAAATACCTGAGGGTATCTCTATTGCAATATATCAATATGTCATGCATACATCTTTCAAGGACTCTGCTTTGTTATTTTTTATTTATTTTTTTTGAGGTAGGGTCTCGCTCCAGTCCAGGCTGACCTGGAATTCACACTGTAGTCTCAGGGTGGCCTTGAACTCACGGCAATCCTTCTACCTCTGCCTCCGAGTGCTGGGATTAAAGGCTTGCGCCACCATGCCAGACCTTCAGTTTATTTTTGTTGTTCTATTGTATGATTGTATGATCACCTTATTTCAATATTAGCAAGTGAGTGCCTTATCCCCTGGGATAGATCAGTCAGTTAGTTTTATAAACAGAGACACTAACTACATCATTCCAGTTCTTCTCAAATGTCAATGTGCAGACAAGTTACCTGGAGAACTTTCAAACTTTAGAAAAGTTAGAGTGTCATTCAGTTAGTTAGTCAGGGAATGGCAGCTACTCCTCTCGGATTCTTTGGCCCACAAACAGTGGCTTGAACTGGGTGAGGTGTAATTTTGTCTCCTGAAATGTAAGAATAGCACCAAGTAGGGAGGAAAGCACATTTCCTTTAGGCTCATTCCCTTATTATAGATCATAACTGTAGTAATGATTAATAATTTGGAGGCCCTGCTTATTGGATGGGTGGTCCAGAACTGACGCTACTGGGTGCCTGATTCTCCTAACGTTCTGCTTTCCTGACCTGGGTATGGTTTACTTCAAGTCCTCCTCTTGTCCCAAGATGGTAAGATGGTGGCTGTCATCGAAGCCATATGATAGCGTGAAGAACGAGATTCACTGAGTAAGGGAGAAAGGAGGGGGGAAAGGCTGCCAGTGAGAGTCACATGAGATTACTGCAGCTCTTCAGTTAGACACGGCCTTGCTCTTGGGACCAGGCACCATTCTGAGGACAGAGCAGTCACCCTGCTGAGCTACTTGCGAGGGAGCCAATGAGAGCAAGTTGTGACTCCTGCGCTCCCTCCCCTCCCTTTCTGACCAACCACTCTGGGTTCAAAAACTTGAAGATAGCATAATGGCACACCCAGAAACCATAGATTGTTACTAGAAAAACTTCAGTGCCAGAGATGGGATGCCTTCCAGTGAGTTGTTGGCCAGAGATGCTCCTGAGAACCCCCAAACATTACAGGCCATTGCTAAGACTCTTGGTTGCCCATCAGAATGAGATCATAAGACCCTATTGCTGAAGACCACCTATGTTTGGGCTGCAGGTCACTGAGAAATCAAGCTGGAACTGAGCTGGAAACCTCCTCCCTGTTAACCAGCTGACGGAAAGCTGGGAAAAGCTATGGCTGCCTGCAGCCCTATGGGAGAGAGAAGTCATCAATGGTGATGAACAGCAGTGGCCCTTGCAAGTCTTAAGACTGGCAGCCAGGCCAAATGTGTCAACTGGGGCAATAGTGGTGTGTCTTTTGGGGGGAAACCAACTGCTCTCTAATTGGAATGGAGGCCCCCTCCACAGGAGAGAAAGCATGCCTGGTACTGAAGACCTAGTCAAAAGCCTATGGTGGGGGAGGTCATGAGCCCTAGGGAAGTAACTCCTGCTGTTGTCTGGATAAATGCATGTATTATGCCAACCAAACTGCCTTATGAGCCCTTTTTTAAAATGAGCATACCCAAATGATAATGCTATTCTCACTTTTGTCTGGAGAAGCTTCGCTTTTTCAGATAGCGGTGACCACTGGGAAAACACAAAAGACACCACAGTGCTGAGAAGAAGTGACAGTGGAGTGTTCAGCACTGGGACATCTCTGTCACACTTCCCGAGGCTCAGAGTCTATTGCGGAAGAGGTGGTGGAAAGATTGTAAGAGCCAAAGAAAGGGGAGGACTGCTCACAATGCAAACTTCCAGACACAAAACGAACTTGACATTCAAGACTCCGCAGTGCCTGTTAACACCTACACAAAATGGGAGGGAAAGATGATGACACAGAAACAAGACAGAGACTAATTGAGAGGGGGAGAAATGGGAGGGGAGGAATCAAATGGCTTACTGCCTATAATTATGGAAGCTATCAATAAAAAGTTTTTGAAGTATTATTTACATTTTTTAAAGACCCTTGAAGATAAAATTTGAGGAACCATGGGCTGGAGGAATGGCTCAACAGCTAAGGTATTTGCCTGCAAAGCAAAAGGACCTGAGTTTGATTCCCCAGGATCCATGTAAAGCCAGATGCACAAGGTGACACATGTGTCTGGAGTTCGTTTGCAGTGTCTGGAGGCCCTGGTGTGCTCATATTCTCTCTCTCTCTCTCTCTCTCTCTCTCTCTCTCTCTCTCTCTCTCCATCTTTCTCACTTTCAAATAAATAAAAATTAAAGAATTTTTGAGGAAGCAGTCCTTCATACATGGTTGCTTCCTTTCTAAAGGACATCAAGGCTCAATTCTTAGTTCTGCTCAAGTTTTATTGGCATCGTTGGACTCCCACCATGCCAGGGAAACACTACAACTGTGATATCAGCCAAGATCCTGGCTCAAGGATGCTGGAAGAGACTCTAAATTATTGTCCCTGAGGTCATTGCTTAAACATAAGAGAAAGAGACCACGGTCTTCACTGCTTGGTGCTCGTCAGTTCATTCCTTGAGCATCAGTGGAGCCATCCAAGGTGAGGAACCCATCCCAGCCCACTGTCTCAGCGTGAACCATCACACACTTTTCCTGGCTCTATGCCCAGCACTTCCAGGGAGCAGGCAGAGGCCAAAAGCAATATGCATTCCTGAAAGGGAGGCTTCTTGAGAGATGAAAATGATGGTTCCCCGGGTCTGGAGAGGTGGTTCAGTGGTTAAGGCTCTTGCCTGCAAAGCCTAAGGATCTGGGTTTGATTCCCCAGTACCCATGTAAAGCCAGATGCACAAAGTGGCACATGCATCTGGAGATTGTTTGCAGTGGCAGGAAGCCCTGATGTGCCCATTCTCATTCTCTCTCTCCTCTCCCTCTTTCCTTGAAAATAAATATTTTTTAAAAACTAAAGAAAATGACGGTGCCTGTCTGTGACTCACAGGGGATGATGAAGAATCAGGGATAATGTTCCCCAAGGTGCTTTCCCTGGACCCGCATTAGGAGGGGGAGGATGAGGAACGTGCAGGTCATAAACCGGCCTGAGGAAGGTGATCCTTTGTCTTCCTTCCCTTCACTGCTCATCTCCAAGAATTTACTCCCCAAAATTCCCATCTGAGGCAACAAATCCAATTCATGGATGGTCAAAAGAGACAGTGAACCCAACAATCACTGCTAATAACTTCATTCCTTGAAAATCATTTATAGAAATTAACCAAAAGTAGATTTTTATTTTGTTTTAATAATTTTCTTTCTTTATTTGCAAGCAGATAGAGACAGAGAATAGGTGTGCCAAGGCCTCTAGTCACTGCTAAATGAACTCCAGATACATGTACCACTTTGTGAATCTGGCTTTACATGGGTCCTGGGAAATGGAACCTGGGTTTTTAGGCTTTACAGGCAAGCACCTTAACCCCTGAGCCATCTCTCCCTCCCAGAAGTATCTTTTTAAACAAAATAATAGGGGCTGGTGAGATTGCTCAGTTGCTAACATGTTTGCCTCACATGCATGAGGACCTGAGTTCGATCCTCAGTGTCCATGTAAAACTCCAGTCATGGTGGCAATTACCTGAAATTCCAGCATTGGAGAGGCAGAGACAGCAGGAGCCCTAGGGCTGGCTGGTCAGTTAGTTGAGCCTAATTGGTGAGCTCCAGACCAATGAGAGACCCTGTTCCAAATGAGGTGGGCGGTCCTCCTGAGGATGACACCTGAGGTTGCCCTCTGGCTTCCACTCACACATCTGTGCACAGCTGCATACACACATGCACTCATATATACAAACATACATATAAACACAGACGCATTCATGCCATGTGGGCAAAAAAATGTGATCCATCTATATAGATTTTTGTGAGGGAGAAAAGTAATCTATGAGTCTATATATATGCCAAGGATCACTATGAAAATTATTACTATTTTTCAAGTTTTATACATGCAGTTCTGATCTATTAAATATAATTTTTCTCTAAAATATGAGTGGATTTTTAATTAAGATAATATGTAGTCAGCCATAATCTGCTGGGATGACTCTCCAAACCAGGCACAGTTATGGGAGGAAAGGATTTATTGAAGCTACAAATCCAGGGGAAGTTCCATAATGGTGAAAGAGGCTGGCCCCCTTTCACAAGTCCAAGCAGAGAGAGAAACCCATCAGCAACACCATACACACACTAACAAAGCAGGCAATGGACGGGGGGGGGTGCAGAAATTTCCTTCCCCTTCATTTAGCTTTAGGGTGGGGTCTTGCAACCCTTTCCCAGACTTGTTGGGTTCCTGAGTCTCTGGAA